>CAJVPK010000391.1:0-35125 GCA_910592015.1 Diversispora eburnea | reverse complement strand
TAAAATATTTATTATCATCTTTTAATAATAAAATTAATAATAAATTATATAAAAATTCAGAAAGTAATAAAATATTATGAAATGAAATTTTCTATAATATATATTGAATTATAATGAAAATGATTAAATTTGAAGTAATTCAAAAATAATAAACCTAAAACAAAATATATTAAAATACTAGCTGTTGAATTTCGAAAGTTTACATTATCATTAAAAAATTTAGTATTGAACTTTGAAGGTTTTTGATAATGAAATAATATGTATCAAAATTTAATTTTGATTTTAAAGGGTTGTGACACAATCAATAACTTTCGAAATCTAACATTGTGATATAATTTTGAAATTTTCGAATTAATATAATTACTGATATACATCTATTGGATATCTGATAAGTATAAGAGTAATGTATATATTTATACACTTATCAGATATCCAATAGGTGTAAAAAATATTTTATTATACTTATCAGGTATCTTATATATCTATCAGATATTCAATAAGTATATGAATATGTACATTATTCTTATATTTATCAGGTACCTAATAAATGTAGTATTTATAAATTTTTAACCAGTATTATTGAATTTCTTTAAAAGTAAATCTTGATCAACAATGTCATTTTCTAATTAATTAATAAATTTTTTGTTTTATTTATATTTTCTATATTTCAGTTTAACATTTTCCATTTGTACAAATGTCTAGATATACAGTATTTTTTAATAAATTATCATATTGGTTTCTTGATAAAAGTAAAATTCCAGCAATCAACTATATTAATTAGCACTAGTTTTTGGATATTAGATAAGCATAGAATATTCTTCTGCTCTTTTTTATTAGTATATTTGTAGTTTTATTGAACTCGATTTCTGAATACACTTTAACTTTGACCAATTGAAAATTTATTTTCTATATTATCACTATTTTATAAATTACAACAATAAGTATTCAATTATTAAACTTTTTTCATATTCCTATAACATTGCTTGCTACTACTTTCATTACATTGATTGTAGCCTAATTATCCATATATATATTAACTTTTGATTCTTTTGACACTATGTAAATTGCAATTAGAATTGTCATAAATTCTGCTCTAGTAGATGATACAAAGTTTTTCACTTTATCATTAAATATATATCTTTTATCATTGTTTTCTCTTACTATTACCTATCCACAACCTATAATCAATGTTATTTTTGTTATATCTCCATTATTAGTTTCTTCCTTAAACATAGATCCATCCATATATATTAAAATTATATTTTCCTCATTAAAAGTCATACAGATGTCATCTAATTTTATTTTAATTTCATTATTGTATCAAGAGTTAATGTATTTTTCAACCATTGATTTTCTGTTTTTCAAAAAATTATTTGTATTAGAGTTTGTTTTTTTCACCTTTTGTCCTGGATGAATTGAATATATACCACTTATAATGGTATTTAAATTCTCATTAATTGCTGCCATTTCTGATTGTAGATATAATTTGTTACTTTTGTCTAATGTTACTTTTAATCATACCCTACTTTTAACTGACTGGAGTAGACCCATTTTAAATAAATTGTTATAATTATATATAAAAATAATAATTATAATTATATACAAAATCGTCAATTGTCACTACATATAAAACATTTTATATTCTTAGTGAATGTCAAAAATGGTACAAAGTAACTTCAAAGATAAGAATGAATTACGTATTATATTTAAAGAACAGATATTTAACTTAAAAATTGAGCAAACAATTATTATATAAAAATTTTTTGCCCATTCAAAATTCAATGACTAATAATTTCCTCAATTTTGATAATATAGGTCTGTTAATATGCAAATAATTCTTATCTTAAAGGTTACTTAGTACCATATTTGACATTAAAATAAAATGTTTTATATGGATATAATTAGTAGATTTAAGTAGATCATGTATGCGTAACAGGAATTCACCCAGGTGAGCCACCAGGTAATTTACCCGTTGTGTGTATGATTGTGAAACTCCTTGGATATAATGTAATCTGTAATTGTAAAATAATGATTTCCCGTTTTTACACATTTTTATTTATCATCGATTTTGAATTTATTGTATAAAAATTTTTTACCAAAAATAAAATATACATATAATTAATTGTTTATACAAATAGAAATGAAACATTCATTTATTCTTATATTTCATATTCTAATAAAGTAAAAAAAAAAAAATACATAACATGACATAAAATGTAACATTAAACATTATTCTCACCTGAAATGTTTCTTGAAAGATTTAATATTTAATATTCAATATTTGGTTTGTCAAGCTGTTTATTGTTCCATTGGATAATGAATAAATTTCATTGTTTCATCATCATCTAAATTTTCTTGTCCACTTTCTAATCGATGAACAACTTTTCCTGGTATAGGTAATTTAGTTCCAATAATGTAAATCATTTCTCGAAGTGCATCAATTTTAAATCTGTCTTCACAATCTTCTATAATCTTTTATATATATATATATATTCATATTAGTAAATACATATACAATAAGATTATAAATTATTGTTATTTACCAATTCTAAATCAACGAGATTCTGAGGTCTCAAATTAATAATCTGTAATTTTTCCGATTTCGTGAGATTGTATTTTTTAAGGTTATTTAGAATTGATTCAATTTGTTCGGGTGTTTGAGTTGATGCAGGGGATTGAGTTGAAGATAAGTTCTGGATTACCTAAAAAATAATCAAATCATTTGAGCGAATAAAAAAATGGCACCAAAAAAAAAATAGCTTTCCATTAATAAATTTACCTCAAATTGAATTGTCTTCAAGTTCTCTGGAAATTTCATATTTGGCTTCGTTTTAACTTGTTCTTTTTGCTTCTCATCCATTTCGCGTAAAATAGCCAAAATCTCATAATTCGAAAGCATGGCATTTCTTTTATCTATAATCTTTTTTAATACAGAAAATAAAATTTTAAGAAAATTTTAAAAAACTCGAATAAAAAAAACAAATTTTACAACATACCAGCATTTCTTGATGTTTGAAAAAAAGCACAGTTAAAAATCATATTTATAATAGTCATTCGTTACACAGGAATTTATCATAAGGTCCATAATTTCATGTGTCACTTTCTTTACTCAAAGTGAAAAGGGGAATCCAGGATTATACAATTATACAATTATACATGAATGCAGTATTGAAAATATAACATTACAGTATTACAGCACAACATACTGATATAATAATAAATATTTCTGTATATTTTGATATAAAATATACCGTGAATATGTATATTGAAATATTTAAAGCAAATATCAAAATACTTGGAAGGTGATCATTGAATAAAATATTTGAAAAATCAAAATAGGAATAAAAAATAATACAAGAAATTTATTAAAATAGATTTTTATTTTTTTTTTTTTTTTTCGCCAAAATATTAAATATTATCATTTGATTCAAACAACCACAAGATTAATTTTTTATTGATCTTTGTGTTGTTGTTGAACATTATAATTTTTGATGTAGCATTTGTGATTATTCAAATTATTATGGTGGAAGCATCAACGCGGGTGAAATCTTATCACGCATTTCTTTACCCATTAATTCCTCAACAATTTTCAAGGCAAAAAAGAACGAGGTTCCAGGACCACGGCTAAATATATACATAATGGTTGGCATTAATGAAATTAACATATCAAATTATATAAATGTAAAAAGAAATGATACCTTGTAATAACTTTATTGTCAACTACAACGCGATCCTCTTGATAATTATAATCTTGATGTTTGGAAAGAAATGAATTAGTACGAATTTTGAAATAAAAAATAAACAAACAAAAAATAAACAAAAAATATAGATAACCGCGTTCTAAATCCTTCTTCACAACCGGGTGGGATGTAATCTTTCCCCCTAAGTTAATGTTGGCAGCCTTTATTGCCAAAGGTCCTACCGTTCAGATTGAAAGTGCGTAAGTCATTTCATTATTATGACTCTTTGAGAGATTTTAATGAGATTATCTATCTACCAGCACATATTGCAGCAACAAATTTTCCAGATTTATGAGCAAGAGACAATAAACGTTGAATATCTGAATGTGATGAAAGAGTTTTTGCTCCTTCCATACCACCAGGGATAACAATAACATCGTATGATAAGGCATCCTTCAATAAGACATTAAAAACATTTTTAATACTTTTTATTATAAATGATACCCCTGACCAAATTTATATTAAATATTATTATTAAAATACTAACAAATTTTGAAAAATCCGAGGGTTGAATATCAGGCACAATTTTTACCCCTCGATTGCATGTTGCATATTGCTTATCTCCTAGTGAAACTCCAGCGACGCATACCTCAATTTCACCACGTCGCAAAACATCGACTTAAATTGTTTATATTTTTATATTTTTATATTTTTAATATATTTTGTTATGAACTTATATCTTGAATAAAATTTTAATTTAAAGGAATAAGTCCTACTTGAAATCACTGCCTCCATTTCTTCCGTGCCATTTGCCACGAATACAAGAGCCTTTTTCTTTTCTTGAGTCATTCTCTTTTGCAAATTATAATCAGTATTACATGTATTTTCATGTATTTTTTCTCAGGTTATCACGTGATGTGACTTCGTATTTCGTCATCATTTACCATTTCTTTGTGATACGTAATGATACTTCTCAGCTTACTTCCTGGAAAGCGACCCGCACATTTCATGTATAATGATTTTAACATATTTTTTTTTTAAAAAAAAATTAAAAGGATAGAATATTTTTGGCATTATAAATATTCAATGCTAAAAAAAAATTAGATCAATATTTTACACGTGATAGTGTCAAATTATATAAGAAAAAACAAATTATTTTTGCGAATTTAATTTAATTTAATTTTTTGATTTATTTTAATTATAAATCTTATGATTTCTAACTTTTTTGTTTTTTTTGATTCGTAAGATTTCTTTTCTTCTTTTCTAAATTTTGTACTTTTTCTTTTTTTTGGTTTTTTCCGTATTGTATCTTTGCATACAATTTTTTCTGTTTCTTTGACATCATAACCATTCCCAGCTCTTTTCTTTCTCCCTCTTCAATCTCTTTAACACTACGTTTCTTACTGGTATTTGTTGAAGAATCAGCATTATTATGATTCTTTGTTTTCTTATTTTTATTTTTATTTTTGTCCACCTGTACTTGATATTCAGAAAATGAAATACCACGAGCTTCAGCTTCAAGTTCTTTCTGATGAATCAATTCTTCTTCATCAGTCTATAATAATAATATCAATTATCAATTGATGACAATTAATAAATTGTTTAATATTTGTAAAAATTTAATAATTTAACGTTACCTCATTATTTATATCATTAACATCACTAGTGTCCTCATCTTCATCAAAGACTTTCTCACCCTCACTCGTGTCTTTATCATCTTCATCCACGTCTTCATCTTCATCTTCATCCATGTCATTCTCATCTTCATCTTCACCTTCATCCATATCATCCTCATCTTCACAACTACTTTCGTTTTTTATATCAATTTTAATTTTTTGCTCTACATTTTCTTCATTTTCTTCATTTCCTTCATTTCTTTCTAATTCAGCATCATTTACGGGTATATAATCACCATCCTCATATTCTACAAATGGTGATAGATGAGGAGGCAAAGCTTTACCGGGTTGATAGGGTTTTGTATTTAATAAGTTCTTTGCGTTAATGCAGTCATAAACCCATTGCGGTTGAATGTAAACACGTGTAGGTATTAATTCTTTAGTAATTGGACGATCTATGATGTGATGAGTGATCCGTTCATCATCCTCTTTGAAAGGAGATCCTATCTCAACCGTATCGTCCCAACCGACCAACCCGCCAAATGATCGAATAACAAATTCCAATGAATACTTGGGAACCTCTCGGGATAAATAGAATATGCATTTAGAAAAAAGTTTCTCAAATTTGGATATAGCATCTGACATTAATTGAATGTCCCGATAAGTATATGTTTGTGTTTGTGATGAAACTTCTTGTTCCTGTAATGTATTCTGATTGGAAGTTTGTTCTGTGAAATCATCTATTATGCTTTCATTTACATCAATTGTATCAATTGTAGAATTATACGATTGATCTTCCGTCTCTGTAATTTCTTTATCCTTTATTTTAGCAAGTTTTTCGGGTAATGTTTCTAAACGTTTTTCTGATTCCAATTTCTGGGCCTTTGATTAAATAAAATTATTATAAATGTTTTAATTTGATTAATATGATTATCAATTCATTTCAAATAAATTAAACAATTTACTTTTTCTTCTTCGTGATTAATTGGTTCGACTTGCATTTTATCCTCAGTATTCTCAACATCCTCAACATCCTTGACATTCTCAACATTCTCAGGATTTGGAACGAAATTTTTCGTAGTCTCAACCACGAGAGAATTTAATCCAGCTGCTCCTTCATATTTTAATGTGTCTAACTTTGGTGGATAAGTTAAATTGACATCCGTAAATAATTTGAAGTTTACAAATCCAACGAGAGTTTGATAAAACTCCAAAAAAGTGGTCATCACACGAAAATCAACATCATCTGGAACCTTTTTTAAACAAGATAAAAATAAACTAACTATTAATATAAAAGTTAACTTGGTTTATGGTTTATATATAAAATATAAAATATGATAATCATTTTTAATTATTCACTAACCGAATGACTAAATTGATAAGGAACCAACCAATTTATTTGTTGACCCTTAATTTCCGCTTGATAATAAATACCCTTTATAGATAAGAAAACTTTACGCAAGCTACGCGTACGAATAACATAATGTTGAAATTCTAAAGATAATCGTTGACAATTTGTAACAATCTCGGAAGTTATCTTTTCAGTTGATGGAAATGTAGAGAATAAAAATATCAGACATAATGCATCATCAAGATCTCTCAGAGCGTCAATGAACGTAGGATATCTAAAAAATCAAACAAATAAATCAACTTAATTATCACTTAAATATGAATTTCATAAAGAATTTTTATTATTTACCTTTCTTTAATGATATAATCTAAAGTATAAAAAGGTTTATTTTTTTCTAAATTTTTTGCAATGCTCAACTGACGTTTTCCTAAAGCTTTAGTTAATTTTTTTAAAAATGTTTTGTGTTCTCGAAATTTTTTTAGGATAGGTTCGTGTGCAAGATATTGGATATCTTTCGTGTAGTAAAAAGTTGCGGGTGCGGTTGAACCTTTGTTGGCTTTTTTCTTATTTTTGGGTTCCCGAGGATAAATTCCCTTGAGAATACATAAACGCCTAGAAAATTTTTTTTTTTTTTTTTTATAAAAAAAAAAGAAATTAGCGATTAAAAAAAAATTTTTTTTGACAATACAAAGACACTTGCCGAAAATCCGCTAGTGTCAATTGAAGTTTGTTCAAGGCTTTATTTCTTGTAATATAATTAGTCGCTGCACCAGCCTTTCCTTTCTGCTTTAGTTTTCCCATTTCTGTAAACCAATTTTGCAATTGAAAAATCGAAAATTCGAAAAAAAAAGATTTGATTTAAATATTTTTTACTGATAATAATTTAGTCATGTGAAATTTTTTTAATTGACCATATATTTTATTTGTTATTTTATTTATTGGGCATATATTCATATTTCAATATTTGATACAAAATATTTAATATAATACTATGCAAATACAGATTTTTTTTTAGTACTTTGCAAAACCAGTTGGGATCCCCCTCCATTGAAAAATTAAAGATATTAAAGGAAGGAAATAAAAATAAAAAAAAATAAAATAAAATTACATAAATCTAACAATTCTAAATAAAGATTAATAAAAGGAAACATCCCAAATTTGTAAATAAGTTTGACTGATTTCGTTAATTGTAATAAAAACTAGTCTGTACATCTTTTTCGAATAAGTATTTTTTTTTAAAACTTAATCATTATAATATAGTCTTTCTTTTCATTAAATACGTTATCACCCCCATAAAAACGAACTTACTCTTAAGTTTGATAAGTAAATTGAAAATAAGAACAAATACAATATAAATTATAAAATAATTTTGTAATAGTATTTCTCTCATCAAAATCAATGAAGCATTTTTGAATCATTATTCATATTATTTGATGATGAATGCGTCTTCGTTGAGATGTGAGTCGAAGGAGTTCCGGTAGTCACGGGATTTGGGTCAGAATTATTATTATTTAAAATTTTCTCCAATCTATCTGATTTTTTTTTTAATTCTTCATTATGTCTTCTAAGTTCTTCATTTTGTTTTTTAAGTTCTTCATTTTCACGAAGTACTACCTGAAATTGACGATCAAGAGAATTCTACCAAAAAGAGAATTTTTTTTTTCAGGTATAAAATCATATAAGCTAAACCATAAAAGTAATGAGATGCAAATTAAATACCAAATGTGTGGATATTTCTTTTGGCGTATTTTTGATCATCACATTTCCATTTAAAGCAGGAAATTGCGGGTGGAGAAATTGGGGTGGAAAAGTCATTCGACCAACTGTAGAAGATGTACCAGAAATTTCACTCGTATATAAATTTTGCAATTCATTTAACACATTTCGTTGTGCTTCATTTTGATGTAGCAATTGTGCAATATGGGAACTTATTGAATTAGAGTTCGTCGGTAATCCTTGCCCTCGTAAGATAGATGTCGTTGGGGACATATTGGGTGATGGACCCATATAAGTGGATTGCGGTGAACATGTAATCTCAGTTGCACCAAAGTTACCTGATTTTAAGCAGTTTACATTTATATGCCAAATTAACGAAAAAAGTAAAAAAAAAAAAATAATTTGATTTTATTTGATTATTGATTTCATATAAAAAAAAAAACAGACAAAACGAAAACATCGCTTCTTATGAAAAAAAAAAAATACTATAGAAATCTTTTTTTTTTAAAAAAAAAAAATATTATTAAATTTGTATTTTATACATCGTTTCCAGTACTTTCTATACCTGGTAAAGATATAGGTCCATCTACCTTTGCTGTAACTGTAACATCAACACTAGAAGAAACATGAAATCTTCCTTTCTGGGTATTCACTGATTTCTCAGTAGTCGGTGAATCAACATTGTCCGATTGAAATCGGCTTGTGCTCTTATTGGTAGAATTCTCCTTGGGTGGTGATTCTCGAGAAAGTGAAGGCGATTGAAGAGAACTTTCTTTAGAAATATCTAATGATTGTTGAGAGGTTGACTGGACTTCGAACCTACTCTTTTTATTCTCTAAAAATCAATTTTAATTTAAAAAAAAAAAACTTTTTTGTCAGAATTCGTGATAAACTTAAAACAATGAATTGAACAACAGTGCAAAGCAAGTACCATCATATTAAGTGTCACCTGTTAAATTCTCGTTAGAATTCTCTTTTGCTAAATTAGGTCTTTGATTTTCTATTTCTGATTGTGACATAGCTCTATCTCTTTGATTAGGATTGTTGATAACAAATCTTCCCTTTTTTTCTGCCAAATCTTGAGTATTCTGATTAGGACCACTTAAACCGGTTTGTGAAAAAAGATTTTGAGAAGCAACAGAAGTGGTTGATGATGGTGAGTTAGAGGTGGGCAGAGTCTGTGGATTACTTGATTCTGTATTAGTACCCGAATCTTCAAAGAAAAACCGTGACTTTTTTGGAGGTTCCTTTGATTCCTTTGATTCTTCTTTGGGAATTTCACCAACATCAGAAGGTAAAGAGAAGCCAACTCGTTTTTCAAATATTTCATCAGGTACTTTGTTTTCGCTGTACTCTCCACTCTCACCACTTCCACAATTCTCAAAATCCCATGGATCTCCTTTGGTATAAGTTATAGGCTTCTGTTGACCTCCTGAAGATTTTTAAAAAAACTATAATTATGAAATATTCTCATATTACAAAATGATTAATCTTTTATTAAACATACTTTTATGTGGTCTTTCTTCTAATGGTGGTAAATGATGCAATATTTTTGTCACCAAAAATTCCTTTCTTTTTGCCTGTTTAAAGAATGCATGTGTTAACAATCTTTCAGCAGTTGGCCTATTGAAACGTAAGATATCAATAAAAATGATCATCAATTCAAACAAAAAAAAAAAAAAAGAAAAAATTCATGTTGATAACTTTCAATAAGTATTAGCAGAGATACCGTTTGGAGGGATCTTTTTGTAAACATAAATCAATCATTTCTTTAAAAGACTTTGTATATTTATGTTTGGTTGTATCTCTGTCCAAAGTAGGAGGATCATTTGAAAGAGTAACCAATATAACCTATAAATAGTAATTAGTATAATCAAATAGTAAAAATTTGATAATCTAATTTGAAACAAATCAACACCTTTAAAGGAGGAAATTTTGCAAAAGGTGCGTGACCCGTTGCCAGTTCCAAAGCAGTTATTCCAAAAGACCAAATATCTGCTTTATAATCGTATCCGGCATGTTGCATTATTTCTGGAGCCATCCAACATGGCTGAATCATATTTTTAGAAAATATTATATAAACAGATAAGATTAATAAATATTCAATAATAAAATATAATAAATATAAAATTCAATTTTAAATTAATTTAATTATATTCTCAATTTACCGTTCCAACGAAAGTTCTTCGAAATCTCCTATCGCCATTTTCAGTTAGGGATGAAGAAACACCAAAATCAGCTAACAGAACGGAACCATCTTCATCCACAAGCAAATTTCCAGCTTTAACATCCCTTTTTTTAAAAAAAAATGATCATAAAAAGGTTAGTTAAAAATAAATTCTCATAAACTTGACTGAAAAGAAGAAGAAGAAAAGAAAAACTTTACCTATGAATATGACCATTTTTATGTAAATAATCCAAACCTTGAAGAGCCTGCTTCAGTATAGTAGCTATGACCGCCTCCTCAAAGCCATCAGGATAAGAAGTTTTCATGATATCCGAACAAGAACCTGATAATTTGGGTGGATATCTTTCAACATGTTCACATGATGTTGGAACAATGGCAATTTATGTAATGAAACGTCATTCACTTAATTAAGCGGACATACCAGCCGACATGTAAGGGGTAGCAATAAATAATTTTGATTCATTCACGAAAGAGCCATAAACTCGTAGGACATTTGGGTGCTTAGATAAGGACATCAATTGAGTTTCTCTCTAGTAAGTAAAAATAAATAAAATAAATAAATAAAATAAATAAAATAAATAATAAAAAAAAAAAAAAAAAGAAATCAGTTATTAGAAATTTTTTTACAATTATAAAATTCATAATAAATAATATTGATATAACTTACCCTTACTTCATCGATTTGATTTCTCTCGAAATGATCCAAGTCAATCATTTTAACAGCAACCTTTTTGGAAAGAGGTTTATATGTGGCCCCATATACAATAGCAGAAGCCCCATAACCTTTAATATCAAAGGATAAAAAAAAAAATTAAAAAATTAAAATGAAATTCTAAAATGCAATAAACTAAATAAAATAATTTTGAATAATTAATATTCTTTTGTAAAATACTTTCTATCGTAAAAAAAATAAATAAATATATATATATATATATATAAAGGTGATTTCCAATCCTATGCTATTTTTAAAATAATCAATAATATTATATGACGTCTTTTTGATTCCATACCTATAGGACTGTTTATATTAATATCATAATCTTCAACATTGCTGGAAAAAATATGATCCTCTGACTGAATATTCATGAGAGAAGATCCAGAAGAAACGCTCGTTGTTCTCCTTGCCACATGAGACACAGACATTTCTATTATACCGGCCTGTGTTCTAAATGAAGGTTAGCCGCAATTTAGAGCTGGATTTGTTTCGAAGGGTCAAATTTTCGATATGAAACAAAATTATTAAGTAACGACACAAAGAGTGAACTTTACTGATGCACCTCGCTGTGTACGCTTAATAGGAAATTTATCTAAAGCTCACTACTGGTGATCATCACACATAACGAACTATCTGGGTAGAATTAAGGCTATTATTGGTTGATTAGGAAATTATTTGTAATTTGTTTTTTTAATTTTTATAAATTTTAATTAATATATATATATATATATATATTATTTTTAATAATGTATCTTTTGAGATAAGAGATAAAATTACATATAAATAAAATTAAAGCTTTGACAATAGATAACGACGTTGGAATTATTTTTTATAAATCATTTTGCCAATTCTTTCAATTCTTTATTGACAAAAAAATTCCCCGTTATTTTTAATATTACAATAAAAAAAATTTATTACATATATATTTTTATTAACAATTTATTACATTAATCACTAATTATTACATCATGAGCAATTTTTGTGAACTAAACCTTTTAAAAATAAAAGAAGACAGATTTGTTAAAAACCTAAATGTTTTTATACTTTTATAAAGATTTTTTTAACCTTAGAATAGTTAGATAATATTATTTATTATTTATAAAAAAAAATTTTTTAAAAAAAAAAAAAATAAATAAAATGTTTAATTTCTTGTTAAAACCTCAAATAGTGGTCTCAGGAAGAATCTCTTTATAATAGTCAAATAAAAAAAAAAAAAAAAAAGTGAATATCAAAAGAAAAATTGTAAAAAATTGTACAACAGAACCATCTGATTGTGGTTTTTCGCGTTCACAAGTGTTTTACTTTTCGAGTTTTAATTTTTAAGTTTATTATCAAAGTATTCAAGTATGAAACTTAAAGTCCGAGTAAAAGACAAAAGTCATAATATTACTGACTTGGACGAAAATTCTAAAATATTAGATTTAAAAAAAACAATACAAACATTTACTGGCGTTCCTCCTTCGCTTCAAGAACGTATGTGTACAATTTTTTTTTAAAAAAAATAACAATAATTTTTTTCTAATTCTTTCAACTTAACTTTCTAAACAGTTAAAGTAGGGTATCCACCTCGCGTTTGTAACGCGGGTGACCACGAAACTTTAACTTCTGCTGGAATACAGAATGGAGAAGTTATTATTTTCACAGAGTTATCAGAAGTAGTTAAGCCTTCTAAAATTAATCCTCCTACTACTAATCCTCCTACTACTAATCCCCCTACCATTAATCCCCCTAAAATTAATCCCCCTACAATTAATCCCCCTACTACTAACAAACCTAAAAAATCAGATAATTATAATTTACCAAAAAATGAAATCATATCTGTTCCCGTAAATGATGGATTCGTTATCCTGAGAGTATGCTTTTTTTCTCTCTCTCAATTTTTACAATTTGTTTTTCTTTAATTTCTTTTTTATATTTGATGAACATTATAATTAATTAATTTTTCAGGAAATGGAAGATGATAATTCTTGTTTATTTCGTGCAATTGGTGAGTGATAGAAAAAAAAATCTTGTTTTCATTTTTCATAGATAGATAGATAGATAACTAATTAATTTTTTATTAAAATTTATCAAATTATATTTAATTATTAGGGTATATGTTGTTTATTGTTTGAGATTTAAAATCATTTGTTATTATTTTATAAAACATCATCAACTCAATTTTTTCTATAAAAAAAAAAATATCAAAAGTTATGTATTAGAAAGGTCAAAGAATGAAGTTCAACGTCTCCGACAAAGTAAGTTCTTTTACTCAATATTATCCTATTTTTTACCAAACGAATGATAATTTATATTTTTTAATTATTTTCAGTTATTATTGACACCATAAAAAATGATCCGACTACATATTCGGATGTCTTTTTGGGAAGGCCACGTAATGAATATTGTTCTTGGATTGCACAAAAAAATAGTTGGGGTGGTGCCATTGGTAAAATAACTAAAAAAAAAAATTTTAGTACCAATTTAATGTATTTGATTTGACAAATTTTTTTTTTTTTTTAAAAAAAAAAATCGAATTTTTTATCTTAGAAACTTCTATCTTCGCGTCTCATTACAAAACTGGTATATCATTAATTGATATATATATATATATATGTGTTTTTTCTTTTTTTTTTTTTTTTTTGAACTGCAACTTTTTTATTCATTAGTTTATAATATTCAAAGAAATTTGTAGTGTGGATGTTAAAACCGGAAGAATCGATCGATTTGGTATTTTTTAGATTCTTTATGTTGATTTTTTTTTTTTCATTTAATTCAAATATAGTTCTTTAGTTTCTAATTAAAATTTCTATAGGCCAAGGAAAATACGATCAACGCGTATATGTTATATACGGGTTTGTATTTTTTATTATTATCTCAATGATTAAGTATCATATAAAAATGTTCTAATATAATTTATTTAATATATTTATTTGAAGTGGAATTCGTACGTATTTTATGATTTTCTCGAATTCAAAAAAAAAAAAAAGATTTGAACATATCTTTTAATTTGTTTACTTGATAATAATTTATTATAGATTATGATTCTATTGCTTATGCACCACTTCTTGATGCTAGTCCAGAATTTGATCAAACAATTTTTAGTCCATCGGATGAAACTTTTTTAACGGCTGTCCTTGAGATTGCGAATAAAATGAGACAGGTAAAATTATTATTATTATTTTTTATTTTTTTTTTTTAAAAAAAAGAATAATTAATTTCATTATTTCAAATAATACGTGCTTATAAACAATTGATATCATAGTTGCATAAATACACTTATACAACTGACTTTACGATACGTTGTGATCAATGTAAAAAAGGTTTAAGGGGTGAAAAAGAAGCAGTACAGCATGCAACTGAAACCGGTATATATATATATTATTTTACATTATATCAAATGTTCATTCTGTCACGAATAATTAACTGAGGAATATTTTGAACATTTGAACATTTTAATTGTTTTGAATTAGGGCATACTAACTTTAAAGAATATTAAATTTAACCCTATTAAAGAAGAAGGAATTTTTTGGTTATTATTTTATCCTATACTTTTTTTTTTTTTTGAAGGCATATTTTTACTTCTGACTTTTTATTTATTATTATTTTTATATATATACATATTACATTGTATATTTAATTCATATATATAATATGAAAAGAATACGAGACATATATAGAATAAAATTATATTATATAAACGGTCAGAATTAATTCTTTTTTTGATATATACAAAATTATATAGAAAAAGTATTATAAAAAGAAATTCATATTAAAAAAGATATTAATATTAATGTGTAACTTAAACTTAGTAATTCGATAAATTTGATTCGTAAGTTGGTTTTGATAGGAAAAAAATAAAATAAAATCATAAAACTTCCTACAATAAAAGTGATTTAACATCAATCGATTTACGTGGGCACTCAATCGATGGCATTGAAATTGTTGAAGATGATCTTGATATTCTGAACGAATTTTCAAAGTCATCTCCAACGGCAGATGGAGGAGGGGTGAGAAATTCCACTTCCTCTTGTGCACATAATTTTGAACGTAATTTTTGATTCTAAATATAAAATAAAATAAAATAAAAAAAAAAAAAAAAAAAAAAAAAAAAAACGAAAACACGTGATGATTAATACCCAATCTGAATTTATCTAATGAATTCCCCAAAAAGAAAAAAAAAATGAATACATGTTAAATGTTACATACGTGTCTCTCTAATTCTCGTATTTTTGTTTGAGAAGCAATCTTTTCTTCGTTTTCTTCTTCCAATTTCTTTTCCAATTCAATAACTCGCTTAACATTATTCATACTTTCTAACTCTTGAACTCTTCGTTCCAAAAATTGACATTTGTCCTTCATTTCTCTTTCACGTTGCTTTCTTCGATCACGAAAACGCGCTGATGCACCAGCATTTCGTCGTCTCTTTTCTGCTAACAATTCGGATGCGGGATCAATATAAGGATGATAATGTATTGGTTTCGTAAAATTATGGTGATCATTTGAACGCGAAGATGAAATTTGTGAAGGAATTCGTGAAGGCATTTGTGAGGGCATCTGTGAAGGCATCTGTGAGGGCATCTGTGAAGGAATTTGCGGAGGTGCGGTCATCGTAATTTGAGACGCAGAAGCAAGAATAAATTTCCATTCAGAGGATGATGTCGTTGGAGGATATGTTAAAGTAGATGATGGTGATGTTGTTGGAGCTGAATAAATATATGAACCAGGAACACGCATAGATGATGATGATGATGATGTCATCCGGTTAATTTCATGCGGAGGATTAGAAAAGTCCGCAGTAGGGGAAAGGGATGACATTTCAGGAGCGAGACATGATACAGGTGGTAAAATAGTTGTAGCATTTTCTGAAATTTGAGATGATGTTCCGAGAGTCATTATTGGAGGTAAAACTCTTTCAGAAGAGTTAAAGACCATTATTGAGTATTAAAAAAAAAGAAGAAAGAAAATAAAAATTTATAATTATAAGGAATAAATAAATCAAAAATAAAAAAAATATTGGGGTGGTTTTATTAATTTATTTACGTTATTTTTTAAGGTTTCAATTATTGTACTGATTATCGTAAATTGTGTAATATAATAATATTGCAATTATTGTTTTTCAAGTTGAAAAAAAAAATAAAGAGAAAAAACAGAAAGAAAAGATTGACAGAAATTATTGACTGTAATTATTTCTCGAGTTTATGTAGGGACTCGCGTTTTTTCAATTATATAGGAAATTTTTTTTTATAAAAAAGATATGTAATCATTTATCGGTAATTTGTACATATTTTTATCTGAAAAAATTTTTTTATTTATGTATACTATTATAATATAAATCATAATATTAATATAAAGCAAGGGAACGGGAACCAGTCGTACGAATGATTAAAATGGGAAAAAGATATCAGAGGACTCTATTATTCGATTATGTAATCAATTATCTTTTCGTATTAGTTTTTTTTTAAAGTCATTATTACTCAAATATTTCACAATAGCATGTAACCATTAAAATAAAAATTAACAAATAAGATCTAGCATTAAATAAATAAAAAATATATTTCGATAAGAAATTTTCGGGATGGCTGATATTTACTTTTGTTTATTGATATTATCTTCTTTTTTTTTTAAAAAAAAAAAAAGGCTGGATAATAGGAAGAATTTCAAAAGTTTAAATTACGTCATTTGTCTATTGAGAGGAAACGCCATATGAATAATTCAAAATGGGTAATACAAGATAATTATTGCGTGATTGTGAAGTTTTGTAATCAAAAATTTTCCCATTCTAATTCAATCAGGGAAGGATATGAATTAACATAATGCAGACCCGAATTACGAAATCAAAAATATAGCATACAAATAGCCATATTTCATCATTTGCAGTTTATTGTGCATCGGCGTTTTATTTTGCGAAAATAACCCGGGGGGCAGGGTTAAAGAGAATTATGTAATTTTTTTTGCCTTCGTGATTTTCACCCAGGGTTGAAAATTAATTGATGATATTCGTTTTTTTTTTGTCTGATAGAATTTTATTTATTTTTTTTTTTAGAAATTTTTTTTTTACATTTTTTAAAAATGTAAATAATTAAAGACATGTGTTTGTAAGAATTATCTATTATGATAACGAACAAAATAATAAATAAAATAATAAATAATGTCCATTTTTGATTTAAATATACCTCAATGAAACCTTATATGCATTTATTCTTTATTTATTTCTGCTTCATTTAATCCCGAATAAATCTTAGTTGTTTTTTACATAAATAATTATTAGTAACAAAAAATATTATGTATGTAATTCGTATGTTAAGGTGATGTAAGTGTAACAACGCAATGACCATCTTCCAAAAACCCCAGTTATTATTCTTTTTTGTTTTGATAATGTAATCGCATAATTTAATGGTCCCAGGTCAAAAAAAAAAACAAAACAAATAAGAGACAATTTGGCAAAAAAAAAACTTGTTTTATAAGGAATTGTTAATTGTATGACAATTATTTTATTTTTAAAATAGTATTATTTTGTTTCAAAATTAATACTAGTTTCGATCACTTAATCAGATATTATTAAGTATATTAAGTATCTCTTATCTCTACAATAGTTTTTATAATAGTTTTTTTTTGATGGTTCGTATTTTAACTAATATTAAATAATTAAATAATTATAGGTACTTTTTTCTCTTCTTTGCTTTATTGATATTAGATTAAAAAATTCATCTCAATTTCTATTACTAGTTATAAATGACACAGATGAAATGAAATTTTATCATAAAATAGACAATAATTTTATAGAAAGTTGGCTTAAAAATAGACATACACAAAAATATTGAATTGACTCTTTCACCAATCACATTAATCATCCATCAATAGCGAGGATGATTATGAGCAGACTTCACTTTTTACATCTGAAGTAATTTTTACCTTAAAAATTTTTAAAAATTAAAATTTTTTGTCTTATGAATATCAGTTTTTAATCTTTGTTTTTAACCTAACTTACCAATAAAAATTTTCATTCAATTTGTTCAATCTGTGGGATTTATCGCAAATCTTAAAAGAGATATAATCTTTTAGATCAGGTTTCAAAACATTTTATCCAGTATATTCTGGTATTTTTTTATTTTTATTTTTTCTTTATAAAATAAAAATTCTAAATTTATAATAGAGAACATAATAACAAAAGATCCGAAAAATAATATAAATAATAAAAACATTAACATTTAAATTGATAATAATAAATATCTATATTACAATCTAAAAAGAATATAAAAGGATCCAAATAATTATATCAAAACAAAACAACTTAACGAAAGATCGACATAATGAAAAAAAAGAAAGTATATTTTGAATTAGCAAACCAAGAAGAAAAGTACACAAAAATATTTTAAAAAAAAACAGTAAATAAAATTCATTTTTAGTAGTGTATTGTTTGTTCTAACGTTTTTGAAACGTTTTTTATAAACAAAATTGTGTAACGTTACATATACATAATTTTGAAAAAAATTCAAAATTAAGATTTTGGGTGTCCTAATAATATCGGGCACACGATATTTTGAAAAATGAATAATCGGGAAAAAAAATCTCATTGAATGGTGGTAGTCTCGTATTAATTATATTGGGAATATTTAAACATTTCTAAAGTTTTTTTTTTTTTTTTTTTTTTTTTTTTTTTTGTTACAATACCTCAGAATCCAGTGATTCCGGAAACATGATCTATAACTTGTTAGATTCTTCTCGTCAAGACGAGCTGAGTGGTAATTATTTTATATCAATTGGATTTTAGAAATTTATCAAAAATACTATTTCAGACTAATCATATGACTAGAATAAAAATGATAGCCAATTATGTTATGCAAATTTATTATTGGTTATATTTAATAAGTGAGCGATCAAAATCATCTTCAAGGACAGGTTGACAGGTTTCATAGCTTTAATAAAATAAGATCCATTCTAAAATGGGGCACAAGACTTTTCTAATAATTTAAGAAAAAGACTGGGTTTCAGATAATTGAATTCTTAAGTGTACTAAAATTCTATAAATATTTGTTCAATTAAGTCCTTAAGTAAATAGAAATACAGGCAAGAAAATCTAATATATACTTTCAAAAATTTACTTTACTATTTTCATATTTATTAACATACTGATCAATAATAAGCAAGTTATTCTGTGGACATAATTTCTTTACAAACCTCACATTCTGTTCCAAGTAACAAATATCATATAATATATAAAAAATAAATAGATTATGATAAAAGAATATTCCACGTTTGGGGAGCAAATACTCTCAAAGAATTTTTTCAACTTCCTCCTTGATTGAATTACCAACAATGTAGAGGTTATATGTGGAATATGCAACGCTATCGGTATCAAATGTAGTGCAAGATTAAAGAAAGATGTTGTTACCAAGTACAACCACAAAACTTAACTCTCAACTCAGTTTTAAATCAGAGATAAGCACTACATAAAAATGTTTCTTTTGTTTTGTATTAAACACAAACTCTAAATTAGCCAATAGGGGAGGGGGGTTCGATTTGCACGTCTGTAGATAATAATTACATCCAAAATTGCTCGGAAATTGAATTAGCACAAGATCGTTGGTTACATTAATTGTATTAATTTGTCCAACACAGCAGTCCTAAGATAACGTGAATTCTTTTGGAGGGTAGCAATTAAATGCTTACGTTTCCAGATGCCATAATTACATTACGCAAACCGTGTTACTACTATATTTAGTACTCTCCGATATCGATATTACTAAAAATGGAGCTATGTAATCATTCAAGGTTATACAACTTGATTATCGATTTACTATCTATCTATGGCTTTTATCTAATCCAAATTCTTATCTAATCAAACCAATATAAAAGATACAAATTTACTCTGTTTTTTTTTAAAAAAAAATTTATAAATATATATAATGCCATTAATTCAACAACAAGCGGTAGAGAAATTTGTTAAATTTACCAACACAACAGCAGGTCGTGATAAGGCATATAGAAGTGTTCAGTTCTTTGCTCGTTTTCTAGTTTGGTGTTTAAGTCGTAAAGGTTATGATAAGGAAACTATTCAACGTTTTAACCTTTTGAAGAATATTTTGGGTAGTTCCAGGAAATGTAAATATATAATAATATTTAAACCTATTCATTTTTATCAATTTACTGTTAATGGTTTAAACATTAATAAGAAGACAATACTTTTTGCTTCTAGTATTCCGGTTTGGAAAATTTGTGGAGAATTTGCAAAACGCTAGTAAAGCCTATTACAATACTGAAGGGTTCGCGAAATTTACTACCGTTGGTAAACAAATTTCTTTCTCTGTCTATTTGTTTTTGGATTCATTAGCTTGGGTAAGTAATTCAACAAATTCATTTTTTTTTCTTTTTTAAATTCTATTTAATAAAGAAATATTATTATCATTCAATTATAGATTCATAGCACTGGTGCATATAAATTCAATCAAATTAAACGAATGAATGAAACTTCTGCTAGATTTTGGTTTATTGGTATCACATTCTCAATATTCAATGGCATATACAGATTAAATCAAAATAACCACCAACGTGATTACTTTGAAAAGGTCAGTAGATCAAAATTAGCAGAAAAAGATGAACATACCAATATCCGCGCTGAGACCTCAAAACTTAAAAGGTTTTTATTTTGTTTATTTTATTATATAATAATTTTATTATTATTATTCTTCTTATTTTATAATTTTTATTATTATAATCTTTTTTTTTAGCGAATATTACGCTCTCAGAAAACAACTTATTATAGATTTTCTCGACATTACAATTCCTGCCACAGTCCTTGGCTATATTAAGTGGGAAGATGGTTTGATTGGTCTTGCTGGATTAATTTCATCAATCTTAGGTATTCAATCACAATGGAAAAAACTTTAGTATAAATATTGTTACATTTCAATTATCTTAGTGTTTGATTGTTGATTTATACGGAAAAGATCTTTTGATTACTGCAATAAAAAAAAATTTATTTTTTAATTTATTTATTTAATAAAAATTATCATTACTGTTTTTAAATTCATTTTTTTTTTTTTGAAGTAATAAAAAATTTTCCAAATTTGATAATTATTTAACTGCTCGTTATTATTGGCTGCATACGTGCATAATTAAAGGCTGAAAAAAATTAACATTCTAACCAAAAATATCACAAATGATATACACGATAGATCTAGATTCACGTGATATTAAATTTTCAAAATTTCAAAAAAAATTTTTTTTTTTTTTTTTTCAAAAATTATAAACGCTTGTTACCTTACTAGGTATCAAAAAATCAAAAAATCAAAAAATCAAAAACTCTTTTACGCAATGATAATAGAAAGATCCGCAATGACAGAATCAAATTCTTATCAACAAGCTTCTAATCAAGACTATTGTAATGGATCGTCTATCAACGGAAATACAAATGGTTCCACCCAAAATGACTCTTCAAAACAAAAGAAACCTTCCTATCAATTGAAGTATAGTTTGATGGGACATAAAAAACCTATTTCTAGTGTAAAATTTTCTCCTGACGGAAAATGGCTTGCTAGTTCCTGTAAGCGACCAGATATAAACTTAAATTTCTTTTCTTTTTTTTTTTTAAATATAAATTAAATTAAAAAGCACCCGAAAATTTATTTCAAGTATTGTAAGTTTCACAACTTATGAACAATAATTCAAATAATTAATTATTTTTATTTTCATTTTATCAATTGTTAATTTGAAAATATATATAAATATATATATTAAAGCTGCTGATAAAACTATAAAAATCTGGAACGCTTATACTGGTCAATATCAAAGAACTTTTGAAGGACATGCCCAAGGAATATCAGACGTAGCGTGGGCTATTGATTCAATGTCATTATGTTCAGGATCAGATGACACAACGATACGAATCTGGCATATGAATCAGGTAAAACAATATTTTTAATTGATTTATATTCTTTGTATTAATTATTTATTCATTTTTTCATTTTTCATCTATTTATCTTTATTTCTTTATATTTATCTCTTTATATTTATTTGGTAATTTTTATTTGATCCAGGACAATGCTGTAAAAATTCTCAGAGGTCACACGAATTATGTTTTCAGCGTGAATTATAATCCTCAATCAAGTTTAATCGTTTCCGGTTCTTTTGATGAAAGTGTGAGAATTTGGGACGTTAGAAATGGTATGTTTAATAAAAGTTAATATTAAAAATTCATTAAAAATCTTTTAATATCATTGTTAACAAAAAAAAAATGAAATTTACGCGTATTTGTAGGAAAATGTGTGAAAATCTTGCCTGCCCATTCTGATCCTGTCTCTGCCGTACATTTTAATAGAGACGGAACAATGATCGTTTCATGTGGTTATGATGGATTAATGTAAGAAAATCAATATGAATTTATAAACCTCGGAAAAAAAAAATAATAATAATTTTATTAACAAATTGATATTTTCGTTTAATTTTAATTTTCAGTCGCATTTGGGATACCGCGTCCGGTCAATGTTTAAAGACGATAGTCGACGATGATAATCCACCAGTGTTAGTATTAACTTTTAATATTCATAACATTTACGAGTTTTGAATTAGATATCAAATCTCAAACAAATCACTTTTTATTATTATTATTATTATTATTATTATTAGTTCTTTTGTGAAATTTTCTCCTAATGGAAAATATATTCTTGCGTCAACTCTTGACAATACTTTACGTTTATGGAATTTTCATTCTTCAAAATGTTTGAAAACATATAATGGTCATTTGAACAATAAATATTGCGTGTTCTCAAGTTTTTCTGTTACTGGTGGAAAGTGGATTGTAAGTGGTAGCGAAGATCATTGTATCTATATATGGAATTTGCAGAGCAAAGAAATCGTTCAAAAATTGGAAGGTCATACTGGTAATTATTATTTAAAAAATTATTGTTTCTTTTTTCGAAATTTTAAAGTTCATTTTTGATTCATTTTATTTTACTTTTTTTGTTTACCATTATTATTTATCATTATTTATCATTATTTCGACTAGATGTTGTTCTCACTATCGCATGTCATCCAACTAAAGATATAATCGCATCTGGTGCAATTGGGAACGACAAAACCATTAAAATATGGGTTGATAAATAATAATAGTTTCATTTTGTCTTGTTTTTCTATTTAGTTCACTGTATTATCCCAAAAAAAAAAAAAAAAAAAGTTTTCTGTTTCTTTCATATTATCACATCACATCAAATTAATTCATTGCAATTCTGTTGTTGATGTTGTTGTTGGGGAGCAGCGTATCATGTTATGGTGAGCACAATTTTGAAAAAAAAAAAGCAATCAAAATTTACTATATATTTCTCTTTTGCATAGAAAAATTAAAAATTAAAATTATAAAAAATTAAAATTTTTAAAAAATATTTTTTGATTTGATTTTTTCGTGGAACGTCAATTGCATCTCGCTATCGCATCGCTCGCAAATACAAAAGAGAAATTAAAGGTTTATTCTATTGTCACGTGAAAATGATATATGGTTTTAAACTCACGTAAAGATTTATATACAAATTAGACTCGCGTATGCTTTATACTTTACAACTTTTAAGCAAGTTATAAATATAATTCAATTGTTCATTCTTCTATAAATCACTTTCTCTATTTATTATCATAAATTATTGTTAAAGTTGATATTTGTTAATTAATATTGTTAAAGTTAATATTTGTTAATTAACGTTATTATTATTATTATTATTATTATTATTATTATTATTATTATTAAATTAATAATGAACGAAATTGAACAAGTACCAGATCAAGAAGCTGAAATTCAAGAATTTGAAGATGAAGACGTAAAATAATATTTTTATTATTAAAACAAATATTAAAACAAATGTAAATCATTTCGAAAATTTTTTATAAATAAAAATTACAGGAACTTTTCTACACTGAAATAGATGAAATTCAAAACCATGGAATTGGTGCAGCTGATATTAGCAAACTTAAGAGTGCTGGTATCTGTACAGTACGGGTAAATTAAAATATGATTATACTTATATATTTACTTATATATATTATTGAAAATTTCTTTCAAAAAATTTAAAATCTAAATCAATGTTTGGATAAGGCAATTCATATGACAACCCGCAAGAATCTCTGTAAGATTAAAGGTCTTTCTGAAGCAAAGGTCGATAAACTCAAAGAAACTGCCACAAAATTACAGGTAAAATCTTTGTATTTCACGTGATATTAAAGTTTGTTCGAACGAAAGAATAAAGTTACAAATTTATTATTTTAATATTTACTTAAACTTTGCACAGTCAGCTTCTTTTATGACAGCCACAGAATTTTCGTTAATAAGATCGAAAGTTATGTATATTTCAACAGGTAGCAAATCATTGGATGCGCTTATGGGTGGTAAGCTTCTCATTTTTTTTTATTATGTATAAATTATTTAAAAGGCTTAGTATCATCATAAATATTTCTTTTTTATTTAACCTAATAAGGAGGAATTCCAACAATGTCTATAACTGAAGCATTTGGTGAATTCAGAACTGGAAAAACTCAAATCGCTCATACACTTAGTGTCGTGGCACAACTTCCTCCTGTAATGGGTGGGACAAACGGAAAGGTAGCATATCTTAGAGTATAATATCAGTTCTCATAAATTTTAATAATTAATTAATATATTTTCATTTATTTAGGCCGCATTCATTGATACAGAAGGTAAAAAAAAAGTTATATTTATATTCATTTATATTATTATTTTTTTTTTTACTTAATTGTTTCTTGTGAAATTTGTGAAATTCAGGTACTTTCAGACCTGAACGTATCAAATCTATTGCGGCTCGTTTCGGAATTGACCATGAAGCAGCACTTGAAAATATTATATTTGCACGTGCTTATACTTCAGAGCATCAAATGGAGCTAATAATTGAATTGGCTGCTAGATTTGCTGAAGAAAGAGGTGTATACCGTTTATTAGTAAGATTATATATATATGTATTTTTCAAATAACTTTCTAATATTTATAATGACACCGCACATATATATTTATAAAGACACCACACATACATATTTATATTTATATAGGTTATCGATTCAATTATCGCTCTTTTCCGTACTGATTATGCTGGTCGCGGTGAACTTGCCGAAAGACAACAAAAGTTGAATATAATGCTAAGTCGATTAATAAAGATATCGGAAGAATTTAATGTTGCTGTCTACATTACAAACCAAGTCTGTAATTGTAATTGTAAATAAATATTTTTAATAAATTCATCAATATATATGTAAACGTATCTATTTTATTTTATAGATTCAAGCTGATCCGGGAAGTAATATGATGTTCGTTAGTGATCCTCGAAAACCTATAGGAGGACATGTCCTGGCTCACGCGTAAGCTTATGAAAATTTTAATTAATACATTTTTTTAGTGTTTTAAATATTCTTTTTTTTTTTAAAAAAAATTTTTTTTTTTGAATTATAGTTCAACAGTTCGTCTTTATTTGAGAAAAGGACGTGGCGACGAACGTGTCGCTAAAGTTTATGATTCTCCAGATATGCCTGAAGCCGAGGCTCGTAAGTATATGATAAAATATCATCATCTTCGATTATCAAATAAATTAAATAAATTAATATATTTTATGCTTGAAAAAAAAAAAATCTGCAGCATATACAATTTCGACGGGCGGAATCATTGACAGTTCCAGTTAAATTCTCATTGTATAAAAAAAATTATTCCGTATTTGTATTCATTATATAATCTAAAATTGGATATATCACATTTTTTCCGAAATTGATGGCGTAAAAACGACAAATTCTAATGATAACGTGTGTATTGTACAGTATTAAAGTTTCACCACTTACAAATAATGAATTTGATAAATATCTAGTGTGAATATGTAATATTTAGAATACTCTTGTCAAAGGTTGTGTAAATCTTTCATCTACGCCGATCTCCAGACCATGTGTAATATAAATCATGTGATTCTGTCGCGATACGTCATATAAATAAACAACAAATAATAATATTTACTTTGATCAAACTTTACCTCGATCAAACTTTACCATTTCGTTTGAAATAAATGGAAAACATTTCTTTTAACGGTGAAGCAATTCCAATGAAAAGAAAACGCAGACGAAGCAATGAACACTCTGTAAAAGAAGGAGAAAAAGCTATTAATATTCAAGTTGTTGTACGATGCCGGTAAGATTATTAAATACAAACTGCGTTTTTTTTTTTTGAAACACCTGGTAAAATTTAATTGTCATAAATAGTGCCCGAATTGAACGTGAAATAGCCGCAAATTCGCCAGTTATCGTAAAAACTGCAGCTAGAGAATTACAGGTTCGATTAAATCCGCTAGACATATTACCACATAAAACCTATACATTTGATAGAGTTTTTGGTCCAGAGGTGAATCAAAAAAAAGTATTTGATAATGTTGTAGTCCCAATCTTAAACGAAGTTAGAGCAGGATATAATTGTACTTTATTCGCTTACGGTCAAACATCAACTGGTAAAACGTTCACAATGGAGGGTAATCTAAACACAAACAACGATATCATAAGTAGCGATGCTGGTGTTATTCCACGTGCACTCCATAATATATATGAAACTCTTGAAGAAGAATCTGCAGACTTTTCGGTCAAAGTTTCTTACATTGAACTTTATAACGAAGAGCTCAAAGATTTACTTTCCTCTGATGATACTGATCCAAGGAAATTGAAGATTTTGGATGATAACAACAAAAAAGGTGTACTTCATGGTCATGAAGAAGTACTTATTCAGAATGCGGAACATGGTATTCGCGTCTTAAAACAAGGTTCAATTAAACGCCATATGGCCCAAACTAATTATAACAAAAATTCCAGGTAAATTTATTACAACATTAATATATAAAAAATTTCGTAAAAAAAATTCACAATTGAATTACATTTAATAAACAGTCGATCCCATTCCGTGTTTTGCATTACGGTTCATATAAAAGAAACCATGCCAGATGGGGAAGATTTACTAAAAGTTGGAAAATTATACTTGGTTGATTTGGCTGGATCAGAAAATATTAGCCGAACTGGAGCCGAAAACATTAGGGCTAAAGAAGCTGGAACAATCAACAAAAGTTTGTTAACCCTAGGACGATGCATTAACAGCTTAAATGAACATGCTATTCACATCCCATACAGGTTGGTTAGATCTATTATTTGCGAAATTTTATATAAAACATTTGAAAAAAAAAAAATACAAACAGTGAATCATTTCATTACAGAGAAAGCAAGTTGACGCGACTATTACAAGACTCACTAGGTGGTCGAACTAAAACTTGCATAATTGCGACAATATCTCCCGCAAAACAAAGTTATGAAGAGACTTTATCAACATTAGACTACGCACACCGCGCCAAAAACATCCAAAATAAACCAGTTGTTAACCAACGTGTCACCAAGAAAGCATTAATCAAAGAGTACATTTGTGAAATTGAACGTTTGAAAGCTGATTTAACGGTATGGTTTTAATTTTATCGATAAATAATTCTTTGAAAAAATTTAAACATTCAGTTTTAATTATTTATAGGCCGCTCGTGAGAAAAATGGGGTGTATATTTCAAAAGAAGAATTTGATAGGTTAGTCGATGAGAATTCGGATTTGAATAATAAAATTAGTAAGTTTGTTTTCTTATTTAAATGTAAAGATTTTGTTTTTTCATATAAATAAACTTAATTTGGAATTAATATTGAATAACAACCAAATTATTATGAAATCAGATCAATTTATCGCCGTTGATAATCATAACCGCAATGCTTTCAGGGAATTTTCTGAATCTCTTTTATCAGTGACTTCACAATTTGAATCTAAACTCGATGAACTAAAATCTATGCATATCGTATTTGGGGAGTCGATGGTCAACAAAACAAATGAATTCATGGAAAATCATGCAATGGTAATCATCATGGTTATTTATTATTTAATGTAAATTTTCATCAAGTTATAAATTAAATCGTTGAATGATGATGAATTCTCGTTTTTTTCCAAAGGATATTGCAGAGTGTCTCAAGTATATTAACGATCGTCTTGATCAATTTGACCAACAAAGAGATAATATGGAACATTTACTCAAAACCGAAGAAAAGGCTTCCTCGAGTTTGTATGAAGAACTCATTAAGTTCCGTCAGGAAACGACAAAAAATTTGATTCAAAAAGAACAGGAATTGCGCACAAAATCTACGACAATGCTGGAAAATTTGAAACATGAATTATCTGTTCAATTTGATAATGTGAGATTTTTTTTCTTTTGATGAGTAAACAGAGCGTATAATAATATAGTTAAGAATATTAATATTATTCGAAACAATTTAAACAATTTGTAGATTCGCTCATTTCGTGAAAAAATAGATGAGGATGTAAAATACATGGTGAAGTCAACTCAAACCCACATTGATTCCCAGAATCGAACAATTATTAATAATAAAGACCATACTAAGGAAGCTATTGAAGACGAAGTAAATGTCAAGAATAATTGAAAGAACTATTCAATTCCTGTTATTTATTATATTTTATTGATTTATTGACATTTTATTTTATTAGAAAAAATTTCTTATGGAACAAATTCAAAATTTGCATGGAATTGTGGAAGAAGAACGAAATAGAAGAATGGCTATGCAAGTGGAATTTATAGCAAACGTTACAGCATATCTTAATAATTTTGAAACAAACCAGGCCGCTAGATTAAAAGCTTCCGTAGAAACTGTTCAAGATTCAATCTCAAAAAGCGTTAATTATATCCTTTTAATTAAAGTCCCGTTTTATTTTTTTATTATTATTATTAATTGATTGTATTTTCCTTAATTAAAAAAATACCTATTGAATCATTCAAAGTAAAAAATATATGCGAATTTGAAGATATGGTTAAATCAAATACAAATTATTTGGGTTATTATGAACAACAACTAAAAGCCACAAAAGAAAATTTAGAATGTCTTGCAAAGGTAAAAATCATATAAAAAATTATTTATTTGAATCTAGATTATTTAAATTCGAAATATTAATTTTTTCAAAAAAAAAAAAAAATGCTTTAAGGAAAGCAACCCCAGATTAGTGTCCAATGTAAGTTCGATCAAAGAAAATGTTTCATCGCAACTGGATGCATATAAAAATGCAATCAGTTCAACTATGGTGTCCTTGGATGCGTTATCAGCAAATGGTAAATTATAAATTTTATAAAATTTATCCATTTCACAATTTACATGAACATCGATTAATCTACGCTTTGCGATTTGTAGCAAACGAAGAGACAACCAAATTACATCGACAACACATCCAGTCGTTCGAAGAACTTACCACGAATGTCACACATAGCTATTCTAATATCCAAAATAAAATGTTTAATTCTCGACAAGAATTGGAAAATAATGCGAATAATGTCTTGGAATTGGTAAAAAAAAAGAAAATTTATTCATTTAAATCAAATGATGATAAAATAAATTAATTTTATTTACGTTGTTTATTTATGTTGTTGATTTATGCAGAGAAAGAATAATGAGAATACCACGAAGAATTTGTTTAATGATGTCAGTAACCGGCTTAAGAGATCTCGTGAAGAAATTAATACTTTTGAATCAGATAAACTTCAAGTAAGTATCCAACCCTTATCAAGTTATTATCTACCTGAGTCTCCACTTTATTCATAAATGATAACCATGAAAATTAACATTGTAAATATAAAGTCATATAAAAAGAATAAAAATTGGCTAAGATAAAATCCCGACTCGCCGTCACCTGGATTTTGTTTGATTTATTTCTGTTTTTGATGCAAAATCATGAATATAATTTTTATTATTATTAATGCTACTCTGATAAAAAGAAGAAGAAAAAAAATAAATAGAATACATTATATTATATATTTAATCTAAATAAATAACAATGTGAACAAATACAAATTTATTTTGAAAGATTATTTTTATAAAAGCATTTTGATCGGATTTTCCATGTAAACTTTCCATGCAGATAACCATTGTGCTCCCAAAGCTCCATCAACAGTTCTATGATCACACGAAAGAGTTACTTGCATAGTGTTTACAATTCGATATCCCGTCTCCTGACTTGAATCTGGTATGAATGTTTGTCCAGCAGAACCCACAGCGAGAATACATGATTGTGGAGGATTAATGATAGCTGTAAAAGATTTGATACCGTACATCCCAAGATTAGAGATTGAAAAGGTTCCTCCCTGTTAATTTACAATTTTAATAAATTTAGATAATAAAGTTTTCGAATAAAATTTATAAAATTTACAATTCATAAATTTAAATAAAAGTTTCAGAATTCTATCAATATTTTCAACGCAAAAATTTCAATATGGAAGCATTAAATGAAAACGTAATACTCATTTCTAACCTGATACTCATGAGGTGACAATTTGTTTTCTTTTGCACGACCTGCCAATTCTCTAACTTCATTTGAGATAGTTGCTAGCCCTTTGGTTTGTGCATTCTTTATAATGGGTGTGATTAAACCATTGGGAGTCGCTACGGCAACCGAAATATCAGCATTACGATATCTAAAAGAAATCAAAGTTAACTCATGAAAATAAATTATAGGTAATTATTTATATTATTATTTACATACTGTCTAATAAAAGTATCATGCCAAGACGAGTTCACTTGAGGCATATCCATTAATGCTAAAGCAGATGATTTGATAATGAAATCATTAACAGAAAGTTTGTACTTTCCATTACTGTCATTATTTAGTTCTTCACGAAGTTTCAAAGCTTTGTTCATATCAACTTCAATAGTCAAGAAATAATGAGGAATTGTTTGACTGGATTCACTTAATCGTTCAGCAATGATCTTGCGCATATTGGATAGAGGAATATCTGTATACTCTGAAATAGGTTCTGAAGCTGGAACTTCTTTTGCTTTTGTTACTGGAGGAACCCAATTTAGAATATCTGCCTTTACTATGCGATCCTTGGGACCTGTACCGGTGACCTGATCAAGAGAGATTCCACGTTCAGATGCTAATTTACGTGCCACTGGACTAACAAGGATTCTATCATAAGTTTTTGTAGGTTCTTTTGTGGGTTCTTCTGGGAGTTGAGTGGATGATTTTGGTGGTTCGGTTTTTTTTGGAATTTCTTCCACATGTTCAATTTTTTCTACTTTAGAGGTTGCTTTTTGATCAGGAACAAAATCAGAAAATTTTTCAATATCTTCTTTATTTTCCGTCAAAATAGCTAGGGGCTGAAATAATTTTAGAATTAAATTTCAATATCAGTATATATATAATATATATTAATAAATGTTATGTTTAATTGAGAGATACGTACACTACCAACATTAACATCTTTTGCACCAGATTCTATAAGAATCTTAGCTAGGTAACCTTCTTCTTGACATTCAAAGTCCATTGAGGCTTTGTCAGTTTCTATTTCAACTAACACATCTCCAGGTGTGACAGCATCCCCAACTTTCTTTTGCCATTTACCAACGGCTCCCATAGTCATTGTGGGGGATAAAGCAGGCATAGTTATTAAAGTATGACTAGGATATGCTAGAAATGTTTAAATATACATACAAATGAATTTTACTTAACATTCTATTCGTTATTTTTTACTACTGTTCACTATTTTTCAATACTTTTTACTATATTTTACTACATTTCACTATTTGAAATCAGTCTATGAATTAAATAAATTTTTTCATGAAACGGATCCTTACATTCGGATCCATAGTATCGCCGTGAAAAAGATCCGTTATTGTGCAAGGTAGGAGAATGAAAGGCAAAAACCTTTCGAATGCTAAATTCGAATTTCGAAATTTGATTTATTATATTTAAAGTCAGCTTATAAGGGTTTGGCGTGTGAAGTTAAAAAGTCATTTTTGTCCAAATTCGCGAAACTAAACACGCCTACCATTTCGTAGTCAAAGACTGGGTTCCAAGTTTCGGAAATCGCGTAAATACTGGTGCATATGCCGGTATAATCTTAACAGGAACACCTGAGCCGCCAAATTTACATAGTTTTGTTAAAAATCGTTGCCTCCTTAAAGCATACATCTCTTTTGAAGAAATTGACGAAAAGTTCAAAATTTTTTTAAAGTTATTCTGACGATCTTCGGTTGATGATCGAGTAACATGTGAAAACCAGTCGAAATTTTTAAATTTAAGAATGGGTTGAATATAATTGGCTATCACAGTGCTTTTCCCACGAGTCCACGCTCAGAAATCTCGATGCTAATGATTCTACCATCACCCAACCGTAAATCAGAAAAAAAGATCTTGAAAGACAAAAGCACCATCTCCTCATTTCAGACATCATTTTCAAGAGACCTAGATTGCGTTCCATACTGGAATGAACAACTTGCAGACTGGTCAAAGAGGTTGTTGTTCACAGAGATAGAGATAGACTATGCCAGTTCACCTTTGACCTGTTTTCTAAGGTTGTAGTTCTCTCAGAAGATAATTCAACAGATGAATGGGAACTATCTCAGGATATTAGCAGACTTATAGAGAAAAAACAAAAAAGATTACAATACAAATGAAACTCATTGATCAATTTCAACAAGCATATATAAAATGTAAGCTTTTGCAAAAAATGAATTATAACCATAGATAGTTGTCTTAATTCAAAAAAGGAAATTTTAACAATAGAGTCTATTGTTAAATTTTATGTATTATAATAATAAAATAATGTATTTTTAATAACTATAAAAATTATAAGAACAAAGTTATTTAATAAAAACTAAATATAAGTTTGAAACTCTTAGAAAATTACACTGGTCAAATGAACAAATTTTTTGATACAAATAGGTAGGGAGATATGCAAATATGTAAGATTTGTGGATAATAAGCTGATTTGTAAATGATATTATCACACCAACTTGTGAACAAGAGTCTAAAGGATAACAAATATTCTCAAACAAATATTTTAAACTACTTAAATAATTTATTACAATTTCACAAGAATTACTAAGATCTACTTGACTTAAACTATTTATTAAAGACTTTTAAGAAAATATTACAGGTTGAGTTCTTTATTGTGAAGGAGTTTTAACATATCAAATTAGCTTGTCTGCTTGATAAGATATATTACTGATCAAAAATTTATAATATCGCATCTATTAAGTACTTGATAAAGTAATATATATGTTTATACACTTATCAGGTATTCGATAGATACATATATCAGGTACCTGATAGGTATAAAAATTATTTTACTACACTTATCAGATACCAATATACCTATCGAATATTTAATAAGTGTATGAACATGTATATTACTCTTGTACCTATTAGATACTTGATAGGTATAGTATTTATAAATTTTTAACTAGTATATAGCTAAAGGTTAATTATATAAGATTTATTCATCAGAATTTATAAAAGTTTATATGATGAATTAATAATATAGAGAATTAATAAGAATATTTAATAAGTTATAACTTTATTAATAAATATAATGATAGATATAAAAATAAAATACAAAATAAAAAGTGGAAATTAAAAATTAAAGATATAAAATAAAAACTATCAAAGGGAACTTCAGATCTATTCAAATTTCTTATTTGAATCTCTACTCTTGTTTCTCTTTCAAAAAAGATTCATATTTATATCTCTTTAATTTACTATATTACAAGATTTACAAATTTGCAAATCTACTAATTTTAGTAATAGATAGATAATATATCTGTTATGTGTAACAGATACCTGGTATACTATCTATTATACAATCAACAATTTACTTATATTTTTTTTTTGTTTCAACAAGGTCTTGCCTCAAATTTATTAATTAGAAAAAGAAAAAGTTTTTTACATTACATAGGATTACATAATACAAAATATATAACTTATTCTAATGTTTATTTGAAAAGATGAGACTCAAACTAACTCATAAGAGATGGGTCCACAACTTATTACCTAATTAACAATTTATTTATATCTTATATAAATAATAAATAAGTTAATAAAATAATAAATACAAATTATCAGGAAATTTTAATAGATAAAAAATTATGCAAATTTTACTTTATAAATTTTTGACATTTTCGAAGGTTTGCACAAAAAAATTTTATAAAATTTTACAATATTTTTACAATATTTCACAAAAATTTTTGAAAATTTCCATAATGTTTTTGTCAAATTTATAAAATTTGTATTTATATATAAATAATTTTTTACATTTTATAATTTATTAATAATTATTATTTTATTGTAGCAATTTAAATATTACTATTATTTTATTTATATTAATTTTAATATTTACAAAAATTTTTGAAATATATAAATATTTAAAAATTAATTTTTTATTATTTCTCCTTACTTTTATTAATATTTAATATTTTATTATAATATTTGTCACCTTCGTTAACTTTACCTCCTTTGTCAATTTTATCATCATTATCATTATTTTTTTTATCTTTTTTATTTTTTCTTATAGATTTTATTTTTTTATTTTTTATTTGTGAGATTTTGATTTCAGTAATTCTTTTATTTCTTTTGGGAATTACTAGTCTTTTGAAAATTACTGATTTTTTGAAAACTACTAACCTTTTTGAAACTTCTTCTAGTCTTTCAGAAGAGTCAGATTTTGTATTCAAAAATTTCATTATTTTTAATTTTATTCTATTTTTTTAAAGTTTTATTAGTTTTTAAAAATTTAAAAAACTGGTATAATATAGAATTTACTTATTAGGTTTTTTAAAAAAACTGGTTTTATTATTTTCTCAAATATTTTGATATTTTTATTATTTAGATTAAGGACAATTTCTGCAATAGAAATTATTCAGGTAATTTGTAAATTTGAAATTTTTTTTTCTTAAGTTAGACATCAGGAAATTTAATTAGGCATCGATTTACGGAATATCACATGACCTCCGGAAATTTCCGCCTGAAAAATTTGATTTTTTAACTTTGGCCAAGATTTA
>CAJVPK010000390.1:0-35143 GCA_910592015.1 Diversispora eburnea | reverse complement strand
TGATTATTTTATCGTGAGATTAGTAATTCTTATAGTTATACTTAGTTTTATTATTAGTTTTAGTATTATTTTATCCCATTGTCTTTGTAAATTGTAAAAGGTTTACACGGATAACAATGTCTATAAAAAAAACTGAGTTGAGATCCGGTGTGAAGTCAAAGGGAATATTCAGTTCTTTTAGGTTTTCAAACTTTTGTCTAAGATTTTATTTCCAGTTTTACTTATGCTATTAGTGGTTTTTTCCTGAATTAAGAGAGTAATCAATTGATACCTGTACATGTGAATGTCTATGGTATTATTCTTACACATGAACTAGTGGAATTGATCTTCAATTGTATCATTACAATGTATACAGGTATCTGTGTCATAGATGTTAGGGTATCTTTCTCTCATCAAATTTTAGGTGAATAAACTCCAAATTTAATAACTTCACATTGAATGCTCACTCACAGAACTGATCACTATTAATATGAAAGTTCTCAATATGTGTCAATATGGAAGTATCCCATGTCATTTTCCAGCAGATCAGGTAAGCTTTCTTTTCAAATATGTTATTCATGTTTCTATTAAGTAAATACCATTGGGCTGAGAATTTTGTACTTCTGAGCTTCTTTGTAAAATCTTATATAGGTTTCTCAATTGAAAAGTTTGAATATGCAGCAGTAGCATTTATAAGTGAGAGGATTTAAATGTCAGGTATACATGTTTTAGCTATATGGCCCTCAGCTTTCTCATTTAGTTTCACTCACGAATGAGCTTTTACTTTATTTAGTTGAACACTGATGTTTTGCAATCATTTACTCATTAATAACAAACACTAGTCTCCAATTCTTAAGTTTTTTCTGAACATGACGAGAGTTGTGTAATATAGTGTTAATAGTATCTATTGCTGCTTGACTATTGATGAAGATGTTAACTATAGCTTTTCTAGAGATTGTATAAATGGCTGTAAGAATAGCCATTAGCTCTGCACATATTGATGATGAGATTCTTTTGTAATTTTATTATTATAATTACTTTTATTAAATATTTAATATATGTAAAAATATATTAAATATTTGCTATTTCAACTGTTTCCTACCACACTTCTAAAATACATTCTAGAATCTCACATGTTATATAAAAAGATTTTTTATCTGCCAAATAAATACAATTTCTTTTCCAATACATGTGCCATCATTATCCCTTTCTTCAACAAGTATAAATAATTCACTTTCTAATTTATTTTTTTTCTTCTTTATTTTTCATATCTAATATAGTTCCTATTTTTTATATTCACTTTCTTCTTTAAAAACACAATAATACCTTTGTATAGATGGTCAATAAGAAAAACCTGGTTCATTGCAAGACACATAGATGTGCGAGTTAGTATTTTTATTTATTGCTATTTTCAAAATGGTTCTCAAGTAATCAAAATAAATTAATATAGCGAAAACGGAAAACAAGCATGTAATTTTTTTAACCAATAGAAATATGAGTAATAATATGGATTTTTGATTTACGATCTTTATATTTCATGACATGATCTGTAATCTTTATATATTCCGCAATCGCTTATATCTCTATGTTTTCTTTTTACCAAATTGACACTTGTTTCAATTGTCAAAAATGTTTATATTATTTTATAGATTTATTACAAAAAACTTGCAATTGTGATATAATTAAAAAACCTTCTAGATTTCAAAATTGATGTAACTTTGAATACTAATGATTGTGGTATAAATCTTTTGATTGATTCATATAATGTGATCCTAGGTGAACTCATTTCATCTGTATCTCCCCAAAACTTCCATAACTCACTTAGGAACCTAAGTTCTCTTTGTATTTTGTCTTCCTCTATCTATTTATGATATGAATTAAAAAAAAAAATTATCAATATTTTTAAACATTTTTATATTTCTTCATAACAATTTCAGTTCTGGAAAAAATTTCTCACCACGTTGCAATATTTTTTATGAAAATTTAATTGGTCAAAAAAACTTGCAACTATTAGATATTAGTTAGGAATATTCAGTTCAGTACATATTACATATTTTATAAAAATATAAAAAAAAATATTTGAATACATAATCTATATAATATATTACCCTTTCAAGTTTTTTGGATACTTTGTGACAATTGACTTTAAAGTAGACTGTATAAATTATGTACCTGTAATCGACACGGGATACTATAATTCTAAAATTCAAATCATATAATTAAAAAATTCGCATCAATCATTTATGCATAAAATTTATTTTTTCTTTGTACAAATATACATACGTAATTATTCACGTGTCAACGGTTCGAATGAACATCATTTCACATGTAGTTGGTCACAAAAAAAAAATAAGGTTGAATTTAAAGATTTTCAATGACGCAATGTCTTCTAGTTTGGGATTATATATGGTGTTAATCATTTATTAAAAAATGCTAAATCTATTGTGAAGATGGGAGAAATTAGGCAAGACCAATGAATGAAAGCATGATGTGGAACTTATGAAGCCATAAAACACCGTGTGCAGGTTTTTTGATATAAAATAATAGTAATTTTTTATTTATTATTCTTTTTATCTCATTTTCGTTACATTTTATAAATTTGTAATGTGATAAACTTATTATAAATGTATTAGATATCGCACTCAATAAAAAATATATTCAAATTGGCGAAAGCAATGATATCAAATTAGTCATCAAGGAAATTGCCAGTACTTCGGCTGTCCAAATCGTAATAGAAGTAACTTTAATTTATAATAATTTATTCATTAATAATAAACAAGATGGTTATATGAAAGCAAGAGCTAAACGAATTATGAAAGTTGAAATTAATCAGTCTGTAGCACAATTCTCTGAACCAAAATCTCCATTCCGTTTAAATCCGGTGATATATCACGAATTTATTGTATCAACTTTAGAACTTTGTTCAAAAAGATTTCCACTACGAGTATTAACAGACGAATTAATTATGGAAATAAAAAAAAAATTAGTAGAACTGCTGAACAAAAGAATTTGTCCAAAAAAACTCTGGAAAATAAAGGTAATTATACAGCAAATATAATAGTAATATACTTACCTACCGTAACAATTTTTTTTTTTTAGATTCACATTTAAGGAATAAAGTATGTTGAATAAAGAATATAACATAATGTAAGTTGAATAAATAATTGAGTATAAAAAAAATAAATATTTTATATTTTAAATTTTATATTTTATAACAATGGATTCCCATAATCAAGTGACTGAACTTCAATAGAAGCCCAAAATATTGGAAAAGGTGGAGAAAAATGTATATCATTTTTTATCAAGAAATAATGACTGCCCAAGACACGTGAAATTTACTGAAGTTAAAAGCACAAGAGGATAAATCGAAAGCTCGAAAATACAAAAGGTGACGACTATATAAGGCCGAATAAACCGTTATGTGACGAAGTTACGTGAAGAAAGTTCTCAAGCTCAAAGAAATTTGAATTCCATATAGTATTAACTTTTATTTTATTTATTAAAAAATTAAGTGAAGATTATTATTTTGTATATTCGTGTTTTCTTTATTCTTGATAAATTTGGAATATTAACAAGAACAACAAGAATCACAAAAAATTGCTTTCTACAAATAGTATTGATAATGTTTTATCATCTATATTTTTAAAACATGAAATTTCTTAATAAAAGAACAATATGATCCCACCATATAAATTTATCCATATTTTTTGATAAACTACAAAACATAAAAAAATTCCATAATTTTGGTATTGAAGTTTCTATACTATTTTTCAACATCATTTCTGTATTTCTTCAAAAAAATTTCAGCTTTAGAATTAAATTTTCATCAAGTTTTAGAAATGAAAATTTATTTAATTTTCATAATTGAAATATTTTATTTAAATATACTGTATGAATTTTTATAAAAAAAAATTGATTCTATACTATAATAGTAAAAAATATAATTGTCCATCAATTATATTTATTTAAATATACGAATAGACGCGTATGAATAGTGTGAATGACTTGATCCCATTAGAAAATTCGAGTGACAATTATTTTTCATTGAAAGTTGTCAACTGCTTTCACTATATTGTAAATGTAAAAGTGAAAATAAGGTATACGTATTTAAATTCTAATTTTTCTAATATAATTGGTAATTTTCATAAAATAAGCGATTTAATGAAATAATTTACTTGCCGAAAAAAAAGACAACTAATCATCTTTCTCTTAAAAGAATAAATGATATTGAATTAAAAATAAATCTAAATGACATTTTTTTTATATAATGAAAATAGTGTGTTTATGCTGTATTTGTGAAAAATGGTATAACTTATTCTCATGGGAGGGATAAGTGTCATGCAACATGCTTACACGTTATGATTAACATATTATCAAATCTTATATTCTGACTCAATTATTTTTTCTTTTTCTCCTTTTTCTCTCATAATTAAAGAATAATAATCATTCACGAAATTTAGATTGCTTTAGTAATTTTGAAATTATTGTTTTCATATCGTATATTTAGGTAAAGGTTTCGAACAAAAGAAGGTTCGTTATTAAATATTTCTCACTCTTCGTGATAAATCACGATATACAGATTTTTCATGACTTGTAGAATTTCTCCATAAGCGATTCGTGGCTCGTCGTATTAGTCTGTTATTAGTTTCTCCTATTCTCCTGCATTCTTCTGTAACAGCATATCCAAATATCATATAGGCATGACGTCTGCTATGATCACGTATGGGTCTGGACAACCATCCCCTAGAATTAAAATGGTTTAATACTTCTTCAATTGCTTGAGGAGAATAGAGGAAATTTCTGTTTATGTTTCCAAGTAGTGTATTGAGGTCATTCATTTTGGATATTTTATGAAAATCTTTTTTATTTTTTTTTTGATCTTATAATTTTATGTTAGAAAAGAGATACAACAGTATTTATAGCAATCTTTTGGGATTTCACTTATTATATTAATGTAGTTTTTTCTTGCTTTTATATATTTGTTGACTTATTCGGCTAGAGAAAATGTGAAATTACAAATTCTTCCTTAGTCAATTTTAATTTATATTATTCGGTCCCTGAACAAAGAAAAAAATAAAAAAAAAGTTGAAAATTATTTTGATTAATATTTTAGAAATTAGTGAAAAAATTTTTTATGCCTGCAACGAATCCCAACTACAGTTTATTATTTCGTGAATTCATATGCAAATAGCTTGCGAAAGAAACACAGCCATTCTCCTATTGTATTTTATTTTGCATGAAATTTTTCATTGGTAACTAAAAATAATTTTTTTTCAAATAAAATAAATAAAAGTATTATGAATTCATTCTATTTTATATAAATTTATTATTATTTACTTTATTCTATTGATATTTATCATAATTGTGAACTTGGTTTAAAATAAGATTGTCGTTATATTTTTACTTTAAATAAATTTGAGACCATATCTCATAATTTTTTTAAATTAAGAATATCACAAAGATCTCAAATCATTCAATGTAAAATAGTAATCGAATAGAAACATAAATGAGTTATATATGGGTTGTATGAATGAATGAAAAGATTTATAAACTATGTAAGTTATATTAAAAAATTTAAAATAGGTACATATGCATATAACGTGATAATACATGTGTTCACCCACGTTTTCGTGATAATTTTGGTGATAATTTTGGTAATATTTTTCCATGTGATATCTTTTTGATACTTTCACTTAATAATTAATTAAAATTTAAGCAAAAAATTAACACAGAATAAAAGTTATTTCACAAAATAATGACTTGGAAAAAACTACAATTATAGAAAAAAGAAATCCGTATGAATAGATGGGATGAATTGAATGATTTGAAATACCAATCATTTTTGATTTTCATCATAGACTTGTTCTGAAATATTATTATCACGTAAAACTTGAATGATTTGATAAATCTTTATAAATGGAAATATTAGTTCTTCGGCAAAATTCTTTTCTCGGAAAAATTTCTAAAAAAGGAAAATGCCAAGCATTTTATAGCTAATCGTGGTTATTATTATAATGTAATTTTTTATTTCATTGTGAAGATTATAAATAAACTATTTTTTTTCTTTGTTTCTTTTTTAGCCCAGTTTTCCTAAAAGATTACCAATCTCATAATTCCTCAGATATAATAATGCATCATTTCTTCAAACTTAAAGTTAAAAAATGTATTCATCTACTACATACTTAATTTCCCGAAAAATTAAGCAATATCCTGATGCCGTGAGAATAAGAAAGAGGGAAGATCTTGCTTAAGAAGTAGAGAGAGTGGAAAGAAGAATACGAGAGGAGATTATGGCTGAGTTAAAATTATAAAGTCTTTATTTTTTTATCGATTAATAAATAAATAAATAAATATTACAGAAAATTGTACCATTACAATTTCTATTCTAAATATAAATTTATATTTTGCAATTTTTTTATCTTTGAATCTAACAATCAATTATCCAGTTACATTATATACTGTCATTTGTTGAACCCATTTTTATATAATCCAAAAAAATGAGGCAAATTTTTATTTTTAATCATATCTCTAAGATTTCTATTAATTAATTCTATAAATTAATAAATACAGCTTTTCAATATTTCTCGTAGTTCCACATATCAACATTATATTACATTATATTGCTTATCAGTGTAATCATTATTCAAATTCTTTCACTTGATCTTTACTGAACTCCTTCCTCTGAAAAGCCTCCTTAATTACTGTCAAAGAGTATAATTTTTTAGCAGCTTTCAAATACCATTTAAATGCTTCTTTTTAATCCTTATCTGTTACTCGAACCAATACCATAATTATAACAATATCCAGTATTTGCATGTTACAAAAACGTTTCCAGTAAGTACAGATTTCATATTCCATTGAAATTCTTTATCTTCATCTTTTGAGATTCCTTTTCTATCTGTATAATTATAACCGACATTATATTGTGCTACAATATATCCTTTTTCATCAGATTTCAAATATATTTCAAATGCCTTCTTTTCATTTTTTCAATTCCAAAACTTATTGCATAACTCGATGCTGAATTATTTAAAGCTACAAGAGTCCCTTCATCAACATTAAATACCTTTTTTATCCTTTTCAGAACTAAGACCATCAAAATAAATAGATGATTGCTATTTCTTTGTTAATTTGTGCAGTCTACTTATTATTCATATCGTTATATCATTAGAATCCAAACTAAGAATTCGTAATCAATAACAGTCACAATATGATACAGATAAAAAAATTCATTAAGCTAGTAAACCAATAATAAGATAACTGTTATTCATTTCGTTTAGAACTTTAACTAGATTCTTATCATTGGTTGCATTTAGAAATTTGTTTTTCGTACAAATCAATTAGTCTCAAATAAATCCTTAATAGACTCATTGATTTTAGCAGATAAATCGATAAAAGATGATCGGATCGAACTTCTAGTTTATCCTTTTTAAAAAAGAAAATTTTACAGTCCTATAAATATATAAAAATTTAAAATGTAAATAATGTAAACCCTTTTTTGTCTTTTTAAATTTAATAAAAATAATTTCATTGAGATATTGTGAAATGATGATTGAGCTTCTAATTAACAAAAATAAATATTGCGAGGTAGTAATTAAGGAGTTTCAAATTCAAAACCTGCATTAGAAATAATTATTTCAGAAAGATTTTTATCTACTTGTGAATTTCTGGTCGCGATAATCATTATTTGTTAAGTAATTAATATAAGTGATTTAATAATTGCCATAAACTTGTACTAACATAAAATTCCTTATAATTAGAAGGCGTTCCAGGTATAACCCTTTCTCTTTAACCTTTCACAATTTGTCTAAGAAATCAATGTTTGATGAATATTCCTTTTAAAAGCCACAATAAATTTCCCATAGAATAAAATTCACAATTTCCATATTGAGGGTCTATATATCATATCAGGCAGGGTTGTGGTCGTACGCTGTACTGTAGTATGACATTGACATTGATCAGGTGAAGGAATTAACCAATAGAATCTATATAAGTCATGATTTTTAATCAGGTGAAATAATAAACCAATAAATCTTATGATTTTAGTCAGGTGAAAGTATTAGCCAATTAAAATAAATATTTGGATTCGTACAATTGTACTAATTTCAAAATCTTTGAACAATACTAGTCTGACCTGTACTATACTTAGAACAGCCAATACAAATTCCCAACCCTGTATGCAGGGTGGGGAAAAATAGGCTAGTACAGCAGTTAGTATTGTACATTATAATAATTAATATAGAATTTAGTACAAGTACAACGTCAATTTTATCTAATACTTACAAATTTAGTATTCTTGAAGATCCAGCCATGATTTTTGTTAATCCAAAAACATATAGTTTTAATGTTCTCATCGTGAATAAATTAATTATTAGCTCTTATTCTTAAATATTTTGCCATGGAATTAAGAATGCTATCATGAAATGAATTCCCGATTTTCGATGTCTAATTTTTTTTTTTGATTTAAAATTTCATAAATAAGCAATAAATTCAAATAATAAAATTTTAACTTACTTCATGTATTAAATTTTCCAATGTAAAAGAGCAACAATTTTTTTGAGAAATTTTAAAAATGGCTTTATAAACATTTCCACTAATTAAATTTACATTCTCGAATTCGGAATATTGAAAAATTGGTATATTTTTTCAATAACTAAATAAATGCATACGGGTCTCCCATTCTCTCGAAACATGATTTACATCAATTTAGAGACGTTCATTTTGCGTTCGTTTGATTATGTAATTTTCTATACCAATGCAGTGGCTGAAGTGGCCCAAAACAATATACTCAACGAAGAAATGATTCTGTTACGTTCGTATTAAATTTGTGTACCAATGTTGCAGCGGCTGAATAAGTAACAAAAAATGTTAGCGAAAAAAATTAGCATAGGCAAATAGAATAAAAGCAAAATATATTTTCTAAATTTCTTTCATGTGACAATTCTCTAGAAATAATTTTATTCCATACGGTTTGAAGTCTATCTTTTATATCTTCCGCGTAGCATTTAAAATAAATATAATATTACACTCGAATTTCTTGCTATAATAATAATATTATTTTCTACCATACGATATAATTTATTAAATGAAACATATTTCATTTTTTTGGATAAGAGAATAAATAATACGATAAAGGCTGATTTGGATTTTATTCCATTTATTTATTATGAAAAAAAAATAAATATAGCTCTATGGTTCACTTTGAACTTATTTGGGAGTACATAAAAGCTGGTACCAGTATATTGCAATGTCACACAAATTAAATTTTTATTGTTTTGCCGAATACATTAATATTAAGTTGAAAAAAAATATTTGAATGCATAATCTATGAATTAAAATTTTTTTAAATAGTAATTTTGAAATGATAAAATTCTTTGTTCGATCGATTTGTGTGCATTGTGCTTATATAATAAAAACCCCAATAATTTATTTCGCTGCTTCTTTGTTTTGTTTTTTTTTACAATGAACACAAAACAATTAAATTATAAATATTTGCTTTCTACGATAATTATAATCGTATCTGAGCAAAAAAAAAAATTTTATTATATGAGTATAATAAACATAATGAGTAAAAACATTAATTATAGTTTGTATATTTATATGAATGATAGTTTAAATGGTATTTTAATGTAATAAGATAATTTTAAAGGTCATCTGAGATCATTTGAGGTCATTTGTCTAGATTATTTGAGGTCATTGCCAACGCTGCCTTTTGGCGATTGTGGTCAGCCTGCACAACAATACATAGTACCAATGCATACATAAAAAATTCGCAAAATATACTTATTTTATTTTTTTAAATTTATCAAATATGTTGATAAAGGATTAATAAATCAATTCTATAATTACAATTTACATTTTTATTTAAAACAGAATTTTTAAAATCTTTTAATAAAGTGAATGTCATTTTCATGACGCTTTTTCCTATTTTCATATTTTTGCATTTTTCCGTTTTCACATTTATCCAAATTTTATTCTTCTAATTACTTTGTATTCATCCATAAACGTAATAACGTAATACAGAATTATTTCAGTTTTTTCAATAAAAATTTGAAAATATCAAAATAGAAGGCTTTATTATCTTGCTCACCAAAACAAAAACCCGAAAGCTTATTTGAATATGGATCTTTTGCGATTAGGTAACAATGATTCTCGGAAGAATTTTTTTTTTTGACAAAAAAGGGATTATTGTTATGTGCAATGCATAAAAAAATCTTATATAAGAATAATCATGTGATTTATATATTATATGCATTAACTATATGCATAAAATCATGTTGCATAAGTTCATATATATTTTCAATTATTATAATAACATATAATAAATCAGTTGAAAATCTAATCGTAATAGAGGCGAATCTTGGAAATTGAATTCAGAATTATGTGAAAGGTGAAATTTTATATGCATTAGATGTGTCAAATTCAGAAACTTATTATGTATTTATAATTAGGATATTGTTCAAAAAGATTACCATTATGAGGATTAACAGGCGAGTTACAAACTGAAGAATTAATTATGGAAAAGAAAAAAAAATAGTAGGAATGTTGAATAAAAATAAATAAGTATTTTATATTTGACAGACTTTTGAATGATATTATTAAGTGGTTGGGCTTCAAAAAAGGTAGAGGGAAATAGATAAAAAAGAATCTCTTCAATGTTAGAACATTATTTTGGATAGAAAATAATGATTACTTAAGGAATGTGAAATTTACTGATGTTAAAAGCGCGAGAGCGCGCGAATACCAAAGATGACATCTATACAAGGCTAAATGATCTGTCCCATTATGCAAAACAGTTATTCATGTTTTCCTTATTTTTATAAATTTTGGATCGTAACAAATTCTAAAAATAATATTGCCAATGTTTTATTTTTAAAACATGAAAATTTTTTTAATAAATCTTTTTTTTTTTGGATTTATGAATTTTGCTTGCTTTAATTTTTTTGTTTCTTTTTCATATTTTTTATATTTTTTGATAAGCTATCATAATAAACTTTATATTAAAAGTTATAGATATTATTTCTGGCTCCACATTTATATAAGATAGTTTGCATCTATCTTTTAATATCCATTAAGCCCAACGATCAAAGTTTAATTTATTATTTTTGGCTACGAATAGACATACAATTTAACAAAAAATATCATATGATTTTTGCAATTTAGATCACCTGCTGTTGTGTCACAATTAGTAGTGACTTTTGATACCCCACTGCATATTCTCTACACTAAATTAAATTCAGATAAACATATTTTATTTATTGCTTCGGATATTCAATTTTACGTTAGAATTTAGAATATATTAAGTTTCAAAATATAAAATATTTGAATATATAATCAATGTACGGTATATTGCGGCTTTAGTATCCTTCAAGTTTTTTGAAATACCAAGGTATTTACTTAAAATAGGACTGTATAAATTACTGCAAAGATCCTAAATTTGTAATCAACTGAGGTACTATTTTTAATTCTAAAATGAAGCTTGAAATTCAAATCATGGGATTTAATATAATTAAAAATTTGTTTCAATCATTCATGCATAAAATTAATCTTTTCTTTGTTTTAATATAAACTTCAAAATTTTTTTGTTCTTAATTTCATACTTTTTTTAATTCAATTTAATGCACAAAAAAAATTTTAATGATGTAATGATGATCAACCTGTTAGGAATTATATATGGTTCAATTGAACTCAATATAAAATAGTGATTTTTATTTTATCTCATTTCGTATGCTTCGTTATTACATTTCCAAATTCTATAATTTTATATTATTTATATTAAAGGATTATATTGATAACAATAATTTATTCATTAATAATAAACAAGAGCCACACTGAATCATGGAAATTTGATATTTTTTTCACTTATTCAAATTCAAAATTTTATGAAAGTTGAAATTAACCAGTCTTTATCACAATTCTCTGAACCTAAATCTCCATGAAAAATATCCATTCCACTTGCATTCGGTGATGTATCATGAATTTATTGTGCCAAATTCAAATCAAAAAGATTTCCATTACGAGAATTAACAGATGAGTTATAAAACCGAGGAATTAATTATGGAAATAAAAAAGACAAAAATTATTGAAATGTTGAATAAAAAAATTTATCCAAGAAACTCTAGAAAATAAAGGTAATTATACAGTAGATATAATAGTATTATACTTATCTACCGTGACAATTTATTTTTTTTTTAGATTCACATTTGAAGAATAAAGCATATTGAATAAAGAATATAGCATAATGTAAGTTAGATAAATAATTGAGTATAAAATAATAAGTATTTGTATTTTATAGAGCTTTGAATGACAATGGATTTCTATAGTCAAGTGACAAATCTTTAATAGAAGTCATAGAAGTTTCAAAATACAGAAAAAGATGGAGAAAAATGTATATCATTTTATCAGGAAATAATGACTGCATATCAAAAGCTCAAAAATACAAAAGGTGACAACTATACAAGGTTGAATAGCTGCAGTTACGTGAAGAAGTTCTCAGGCTCAAAGAAATTTGAATTCCATATTGTATTCATTTTTAATTTATATTTTTTTTTATTTTATTTTATTAAAAAGTTAATATCTAAAAGCATTTACTTTTTGTATTATGTAAATTAAGTGAAGATTATTATTTTTATATATTCGTATTTTCTTTATTCTTGATAAATTCAGAATATTAACAAATCAAGTATCACAAAAAATTCTACAAATAATATTGATAATGTTTTTATCATCTAGATTTTAAAAACATGAAATTTCTTAATAAAAGAACAATACGATCTCACCATATAAATTTCATTCTTATTTTTTGATAAACTACAAGCATAAAAAAATTTCATAAGCTTTAGAATTGGGTTTTCACCAAGTTTCAATGCTTTTTTAAATGAAATCTACTTAAGCTTCATAATTGGAATATTTTGATGAATTTTTATGAATTATCCAAATGTACAAAATTTTTTCACAAAAATTTTATTCTATAATAATAAAATATAATTATCCTCTAATAATATTATAATTTCTATATACTGTAAATACATAATCTTTTCATCATTTTTTACATATATGCGTGTGGATAGAGTTTTGGAAATAAGTAAACATTTTGAATAAAATGATATAATTTATGGAGATGAAATAGTGTAAAATGCGATTTACACATTATAATTAAGTGTTAAGGTTAAAAGAAACTTATTTATTATTCTTACGAGAGAAAAAGGTGAAAAAGAAAAATAATTCACAAAACTTAAGAATATCATGAAATTTAGAGTATCTTTAGTAATTTCGAAATTATTTGTTTTCATGTTGTACATTTAGGTAAAGGTTTCAAACAAAAGAATGAGGTTCATCATTAAATATTTTTCACTCTTCGTGTTAAATCACAATATACAAATTTTTCATGACTTGTGGAAGTTATCCATAAGTTATTCATGAACTGTCGTATTAGATTTTTGTCAAATTCTCCTATTCTCCTACCTTCATTTGCAACGACATATCCAAATATCTTGTAGGCATAACAGTTACTATAATCATATATAATTCTCCTAGAATTAAATAATTTAATACTTCAATTTCAGGAGGAGGTTAAAGTGAATTCTATTTATGTTTTCAAGTAGTGTATTGAAGTTATTCATTTTAGATATTTTATAGAAAAATTTGTTATTTTATTTTTATTTTATTTTTTGATTTTATAATTTTATCAGGACGCTTGAGATCTTTTGAGGTCATTTTCCAACACTGTCCTTTAACTATTATGGTCAGCACAACAATAAATAAGTATTCTTGTTAAATTTATCCTTTTTTGAATTTCGTAGTGGAATGCATACATAAAAATTCGCCAAATAAACTTATTTAATTTTTTGTATATATCAAATATGTTGATAAAGAGTTAATAAATCAATTCTATAATTATAATTCATATTTTTATTTCTTTTCATGACACTTTTTCCTATTTTCATATTTTCACATTTTTCCAAATTTTATTTTTCCAATTTCTTTATTTTCTTCATCCATGAATGTAATAAACGTGATAACGGAATTATTTCAGTTTTTTCAGTAAAGAAATTAAAAATATCAAAATAGAATACTTATTATCTTTCTCACCTAAACTCGAAAACTTATTTGAATGCATAATTCAATACAGTTTATAGACAATGAAAATGGTTGTTGATTGTCAAATGAAAATTTTACCCAAACTTATAGGAATAATTTTTTTGACAAAAAAAAAAGGAGTTGAGCCTTACATAGCATACAATGGAATAAATACAAGTCAGGTCTACATAAGAAAATTTGGATCATATAATATTAGTTGTCAGGTGCATATGCATCATAAAAAAATTCTTATTGAACATATGTAAGATCATCACATATATATGCATAAATCATGTTATGCATTACTCCATTTCTAAATTCTATAATTTTCATTTATATTATTTGTATTTTCAATTATTGTAAAAACTTATTGAAAGGTGAAATTCTATATGCATTAGGTGTCAAATTGAGAGACTTATTACATATTTGTAATTAAGACTTTGTTCAAAAGAATTACTATTACGAGAATTAAGATGAATTATAGGAATTTTTGATTAAAGTATTTTTATGATAGATAAAGGCCTGATTCTAAACTAAAAGATTACATGTTTTTATCCTTTTATAACTGATATTCACTGATATATTATGGTTTAAAGTCAAAATGGCCCGGCATAAATACTGTAATATTACGGAGAATTACACCTAAAATAATTTCCTGATACATAGTTATACATGTTTTCCTTATTTTTATAAATTTTGAATTGTAATAATAAGAATAACATTTAATTCTACAAATAATATTGACAATGTTTTATTTTTAAACATGAATATTTCTTTAAGGAACATATCTCTTAGATTTATGAATTTTGCTTGCTCTAATTTTTTGTTTTTTTGTTTTTTTTTCATATTGATAAGTTACAAATGTAAAAACAAGAACGTGATTGACAAAAAATATGGACTTAAATATATAAATAACGTTGATTCACGACTTAATTGACTTAATTGTCTGGAGCGTAATGTAGGACATTAAGCTATATTTGAAAATTGTTCGCACGTGCTCGCAAGTGATTGCACGAAAATGCAAGTGAGGATTTCCGCGTTTTGATAATATAATTAACATAGTGATAGGATCACGGATGCAGATGCAAATCAATAAATTTGTGCAGATCAATGCGAATACCTTTAAAGAATATAATCACATGTATAAATTTCTACTTTGTAATAAATATTATGTTTATATCCGTTTTATCCGTTAAAATACATAGTAATTTTATCTGCGGATCGCACCACTAAATAAACAGCATCAAATAAACAACAACACTGCCAATCAAATTAATTTTTTTGAAGCTTATTTATATTTTGTATATTTCTTTTATTTTTTAACAAATTAAAACGGTCCGTTTCCTAGTATTTTATTTATATCACAAGATGATTAAAATGTTGTCCATTATTAAAATATTAGTTTCCCGCAAGTCAATTTTATTTTTTTTTTTTTTGTATTTTATATATTATTTATCTCACTTTAATAATTTAATTAAATGACAACCTGATCAAACTCTCAAGCGAATAAATGTAATAGCGAGATTTGTTTATTTGTTTGTTTGCGTTTGCGAAATCATAATTACAAAACATTATCTATTCTCTCTATATATAAATCGAATGTTCTATATTATAAGTGTATAACGATAAAATTACATAATAAGAATAAAGCAAAGAATGATTCACGAAATTTAAGAATAACGTAAAGTTTAGAAAATAATAAAATTTTGTACGATAAAGTGCCACGTCTTTCATATTTTTTTGTTTGAACGAATTCATTTAAAATTTTTTTGTAATGTGTTTAAAGGGCTTTCACCCTTCGAGCTAAATCCACATATCCAAATCTTTCTTGCCTTGTTGAATTTTTTCCAAAAGTAATTTGTTGCACTTGCGATTATCTTTTTATCGTTCGTTCCCAATCTTCGACATTCTTTCACGATCGAAATTTTGAGTAACATGTATCCGTGACAATTTTTGTGACTTCGAGGTTTTTTGGAATTAAGGAAAAGGATAATTTCTTCAATTGATAATAATGAAGGAAATATAAGCGTTCGGCTTATATTAGCAAGAATGTCATTAAAGTCGTTCATTTGATATTTTTTATGGAATAAATTTAGTTGTAAAAAATAGTACTTATAATTTCAAATTTTGATTAAAGAGTAAAGAATAAACCAAGGATTTTTAATAAAATTTTCACATGATGAAATTCATCATTATGCTCTATCTATTGATTTTTTTGGTAAAGATCTTCAAACGTCGCTTTTATATTTCAATTAGCTATTTTACAAGAAAGATAAGATAAATAAATCTCATAGGTGCTTGTTTTTTTAGTAGTTTGGTACTCGGTAAAGGGCCGGCGGCGAGATATTAGCTAATGTAAACAACTCAGTAAACCACTTTTTTAAATACAATTGAAACCTTTATAATGATTTTAATGTTCATCATGTTTGAGTCATTTTGTGGCATTTATATTGTTCTTTTTCTTATCTACTGAATTTGGATTATTTACTTTTTTTAGAACGAATATAATTTCTTAATATTATGATTGAGTTAGTTTTCCATAATTATAGTCAAATATTATTAGAAATAATTTCTTTATTTTAAATAAAAAAATTATCAGAATAGGAATGAAAAATTATAGAGAGTAAAAAAATCTCCTTATAAGTACTAAGAGAAAATAATGTAAAAATAATTTGGATCAAGCTTAGTAATGTTTGACGACTGCATTAGATTACAAGATGATTTAAAGGCTAATGAACTCATGTTTTAACATGAGATAAAAACCCCACCATTCTAAGAGAGATTTTTCAAGAGTCCATAATAAATCTTTGTCTCAATTTAATCAGTTATACTGGTATTTTCACATTAAATAACACTTGAAAACGTTATAATATTCATAATATTCATTAAGTTGTTTATCAAATTCAGCAGACAAGAAAAAGAATAAGAAGGCCAAATAATTAATAATTTTTTTTATATTAATTTTATAATAATAATTATTTTTATTTACATTTTTTCTTTCAAAAATTAGGTTTATGCAATTATTATATCATAACTGATAATCTAAAAACATATTTTCTTCAACAATAACATGTATGTTGAATCGAAGTTATAATAATGAGTTTTAAATATCATGTTAGCAAGTATCAATGGCACGCATAATTCTTATCTTATAATTTTATCAAAGATTTAAACTTTTGAAAATTTATATTGATTAATAGTTAAATAGTAGAAAGTGTATTCGTTTTTTTATATAAAAAGTTGTTAGAATATGAAAGAAAGGAATATGGAGAGAAATAAATCTTACTAAGTGCTAAAGAAAATTATGTAAAATAGTAATAAAAATAATATATTTGTATTGTTTACGTCATCATAAAACTGCAACTCAATTTACACATTCAAAGATGAATTATTTATTAGATTTTAATTAACGAAATAAAATCTAAATAGTTTTTATATGTATTATACAATCGAAACTTTTTATAATATCTATAATCCTTATGATTATTTCATTGTTGCATTTATGATGTTCTTACTCGTCTTGTTCTTCATATTTTTTTATCTATTGTTCGAAAAAGTTAATTGATTACATATTAATTTATAATAATAATTATTATTATTACTTCTTTTCCTTCAAAGGGTTCGTTGTTGACCATCGAGGGAAAGACGAATAGATTTTTCATTTTATTTTAAGGGGCTTTAAATATACATTCTTTGTTATTCTTTGTTATTCTTTGTTATTCTTTGTTCGAATTAATTACGTGTAATACCGTAAACAAATATAGATACATTAATTTCGATAATTCCCGATATACTATTTCACTACATGATTAACTATTTCTCAAAAGTTAAATTTTTTGATTTTTTGAATAAAAAAATTCACAAAATTATCGAAATGCCATAGATAATATGATCACAACTTCCTTATTTAGGTTAGTTAGAATAAATCACATGATTAGAGTTAGGGATGTGAAATTGTCTCCCCGACATTTATTATTAATGCACAAAGATATGTTTAGGCATCTGTTTTTTTTTTCGTCGGCATAAACAAAAATTCACGATTTTGGTGATTTTTATTACCAGTGTTAACGGAAATCTCATGATTGACTCCGACTCCCTTATTACAATTGTGTAAAAGGTACACAAATTATGCTTTGTTGCCCATAGAAGGAAAAATTATTACGGTCGATCATGTATGATTGTTGTCAATTTTTATTTATTATATTTTTTTTTGTCAATGAAATTATTTTTATTGTTAATATTTTGTTGAATTCTGATTATAGTACATCTATTTACAGTTTGACCATTAATTCATTGGGATTTTTTTTGATGGGAATTATTCTTCGTCCAAAAAATCCCGTAAATTCACAATTGGATTAAGATCTGGGAACTGCGCAGGCCAAGGAATATTTATTATCAATATAGAAACTGTAATTCTACAAGAAACTTAAACCTATTTATTTCATATTTTTCATTTGGACGACACCAGACCTATAAGCATTTTGAAATAATAAAAAAAAAAGTCTCCATTGTGTAAAATACACTTAACAGTATGAGAACTTACTGTAAATTTATTGAATTTTTCTATTATTTCATCTAAGGATCATTTACAGTCTTTTTTTTACTATTTTTACAAGATGTCTAAGATTTCAAGCTACCAAGCCTAGGAGCAGTTATAGTTTGTTTTGGGTTCTATATTTTTCAATAACATCACGAATAGTTGTTTAAGGACAGCTAAGTTAAGAATGGCTTCAATATTATATTCACTGTGCCACCTTTCCAGAGTCCAATAATTTCGTATGCTCAAATTCGATATGTTCACAAACTCAAGGTAAAAAAAATTATTTTTATAAAATATAGGTCCATAGCTACGTGGGGATTCATTTCATACATTAGATTATGTGTAAAAATTGTCCTTCCGAGTAACGATTAACATGTGTGCATTGTTTTCTCTTAGTACTTAGTGAGATTCTTTCTAAAGGAAAGATGAAATTTATCTTTATATAATTCTCGACACGTTATTTCATTATTTAACCATACCATTTATCAATATAAATTTTATTGGCTTGATTTTTAGTTTATACATTTAGAATTACTAAATATTACATATTTTCTTACATCTTGAATTTAAATTTCAGATAAATATGATAGATTCTTTTGTATTTATCATATTCTTAATTGGGAATGGATTCATAAATTTATTAAATGAATTGATAATGGATTCCATGGTAAAACATTTATTTTTTTAATATTACTTATTTGATTTCTCTTTTTTTAATAAGATGGATTCCATTATTATTTTGTTATTTTTTTTTAATACTTGGGATTCTTAATTAGATCTTTATTTACTTATTTAATTTCTTTCTTGGAATTTATCATGAAAATAATTGGATAATATCTTTATTTTGATTAATAAAATAAAATTTTACAATGTCATTGTAAAAATAGATTGTATTATTGAAATTAATTTCATTTAAAAGAATCTAAGTTGAAAGCGCGAAGGTATGAAAAATTTGCAACCTTATTTCTTTGATTATATTTATTAAATTTCATATTTTATACTTAATTAACTTCGGAAATATTCTTAATTCAAATATTATTAAACAGAAAATTTAGTTTCGAAGCTTGTTTTTTTTTTACAAAAATGAAATGATCATCAAAGGAACAAATTGATCATTTTCCGCAAAGTGCATCTCATAACTTTTAGGCTTGATGCAACAACTTGACATTAATTTGCCAAAAAAAAAAAAATTCCAAAGCGAGAAAAAATAATTTTTTATCCATCAAAAACGTGAAAAAAATAACTAAAATAAAAAATAAATATTTTTTAAAAAAGAAATATTTTTTCGTTTGTTTGAAACCTAAAATCTGTTACACAAGACTTGCTTATAAGTAAAGTTTATAAGGTATATATGTAGACAATACGCTCTTAACCATTAACTAGCGTTCTTCCTTTCTAGTATAAATATTTAAAAAATTAAAAATGGAACAACAATATTTGTCATTGGAAAAAGAAATTAATGAGGTTTCGCAGGGTAGTGGGTTTAGGTCAGGTGATAAATAAAACACTTATTTAATGAGAAGTGTTTTACGTAACTAATCATTGTAAAAAATATAATACAAATACATATATGTTAAATTTTGAGATAAACACTTTTATTTAGAGACCAAAAGGTGGTCAACATAATAAAGTATTGATATCTTTAAGATTTTTGATGCTTTTCTCGAAATATATATTTTTAATCCAGTCAATAAAATGCATTAGTCCTTTTTCTCAACTATGTAATATTTATTTATTATACTGTGGTCAACAGGAAATTTATTAGAAAACTAAATCTTAAATATTTTCCCCAATTTAGAACCAATTATAACATTAAAAATATAAAATTAACATCTAATGCTAATATTCTTATTTACTTTATCGGTGATAATCATATATCATGAAAGTAGTATAATTGACTAAAAGTCATATATGAGTTATATATGAGTTGCATAAAATGTGTATGTAAATGTATTAACTAATACAATGAATAAAATGCATGAATAAATGGGTGTTTTCTCCAAAAAAATTAGAATAGTAGCGAGGTCTAAAACTTTTTGTTAGTTAATGTGGTTGACACATTTTATCAATAATTAGACAGGCAACTTATTAGAAATTTTTTATCATATGACAAGATCAAGCATAATTTAAAAATTTTTTAAAAAAAAAGAGAAAATAAAAGAATCGAAAATATTAAAAATATAGACTTTATTTACTTGCATAACCTGCTCGAATATCAATTTTTATTATAAATTCCGGGGTGAAAATCACCTCATCTGCCACCAATAAACCCCATGCAAGATACATTATTATAATAGTAATTTTCCGAAAGTACAATTTTTTTTTTATTATTATTATTTATTTCACATAAAATTCAATTTGATAATTTAATTAAATGATAACCCGATCATTAAATCTATCTCTCAAAATGAATAAATATGAATGAATACAAAAGCGGTATTTGTTTGTGTTTGTCTACGAAAAGTTACGAAATCATATAATTGTAAATCTATAATGCGACACATTCGATTTATATATATATAGAAAATATATGTTCTATGTTATAATTGTAATAACGATGATATTACATAATAAGAATAAAGCAAAGAATGATTCACGAAATTTAAGAATAACGTTAAAAGTTTCGAAAATAATAAAATTTTGTACAATAAAGTGCCACGTCTTTCATATTTTTTGTTTGAATGAATTCATTTTAAATTTTTTTGTAATAAGTTTAAAGGGCCTTAACCCTTCGTGCAAAATCTACATATTCAAATTTTTCTTGCCGAGTCGAATTTTTCCAAAAGTAATTCGTCGCACTGGCGATTATCTTTTTATCGTTCGTTCCCAATCTTCGACATTCTTTCACGATCGAAATTTTGAATAACATATATCCGTGATATTTTTTATTACTTCGAGTCTTTTTGGTATTAAGAAAAGAAAAAATTTCATTAATTGAAAATAATGGAGGAAATATAAGCGCTCTATTTATATTGGCGAGCACGTCATTAACATTGTCCATTTTATGGAATATTTTTTGGTCGTAAAAAAATAGGATTTATGATTTCAAATAATAAAGAACGAATTTTGAATAGACGTACAGAAATTCTTCATTATAGGAGGATTTTTCTATGCCCTTAAATATCTAATTTGAAACTGCGGTCAGTTTTAATTGATTGTATTTTTACATGTGATAAAAAAGTCATCATTTCAAGATAGAAGATTTTACAAACGCCCGAATGCGTAATCATAAAATTAATCAATTGTGATGGTTTTTTTTATTAGATTTAAATTAACGATTCTAAAGAGAAATAAATTTAAATAGTATAAATGAATGAATACATTTATGTCTATATGTGTTGGTTTTTTTTCTAGCAATTCGATGCTTTAGTAAAAAGGGTCAATGGAAGATATTAGATAAGATAAGCAATTTAGTAAATCCCGTTTATATATAATATTATATTTATAATGATCCATGAGTCACCGCTTATGGCGTTTATGATGTTTATTCTTTTTTCTTTTCTGCTGAATTTGGATAAATTTCAATTAATTAATTTAAATTATAGTAATTTATATTAAGAATAATAGTAATATTGTTACTTTTTTTCTTTCAAAAAAAAAAAAATTCCAGAATTCTAAATCATTAATTGTAATTTTTTTTAAAAAAAAAAATTTTATAGTTTAATGAGCCAAGAATTACTTAAAATCAATTTCGTTTTTTTTTAATAAAAAAAGCTATCGATAGGAATATAAAGAGAAATCTACTGTGCTAAGGCCAAGGGGGAAAAAAAATAATAAAAAACAATATATCTCCATTTGACATCGGAAATTTAATTTTAGATTTGCTCGCTTAGAATATTCCGAATATTTAAATAATTTAGTAATGTTTGACAACCGTATTTAGATTACAAGATGTTTTGCCAATGACATATTATCACATGTAGTGAAAAAAAAAATTCATCAGAAGATTTCAATTTAATCAATTATAATGGTATTTCAAATTCAATAACAATAAATTTTTAATAAAAAAAGAAGAATTTTTTATTATATTTTTTAAGTTATTGATTATAAATAGAAATAAAATCTAAATCGAGCGTGTAAATGAATGAATACATTTATGTTTATAAATAATTCGGTACTCGGTAAGTAAGATCAATGGGCTAGATATTAACTAGCAACTCCGTAAACCACTTTTTTTATATAACACAATTGATCCAAATTCAGCTGATAAGTAAAAAATAAGAGGTCTAGCCAATTAATAATTTTGTTTATATTAATTTTTTTTTTTAACCAAAGGAATTTCATTCCAAGATGTTTATTTATATTTGATTTATAATAATAATTATTATTATTTATTTTTTTTTTCTTCTTTCAAAAATTAAGTTGCGTAATTAATTATAACCGACGATAATAAATTGCTAATCAGACTACTTTTACACAATAGAATTGAAACTAAAAGCCACATTTTTGTTTCCTTATGAATTCTAAATATCGCGATAGCAGGTATCAATGGCACGCAAAATTTATATTGATAAATAATGAATTAGTGTGTTCGTTTTTTTTTCAATGAAAAAGTTGTCGGAATAGGATTGGTAGGAATATAGAGAGAGCAAAAAATTTCACAAAGTGCTCAGAGAAAATAATGTAAAAAATAATAAAAATATATAATCTATATTTGTTTATATGATGTTCATATTCTAATTTTATTCTATCTAATGTATGGATTAATTAATCATATATTAATTTATTATTATTTACTTTTTTTTTCATTGTTTGTTCGCAGGTAGATAATTTATATATGCAATTAATAATAATTTTTATAATAAGTAAACAGTTTCAGCTGTTGCCCATTGAAGGAAAAGACCAAACTTCCCGAGATAGTTTTTCCTTTTTTTTTAGTACAAATTTTAAGGGGTTTTAAAGTTATATTCCAAGTATTCTTTATTTAAACTAATTAATTCCGCAATATTCATGGTGAAACAAATATAGATAAATTAATTTATTTATTATATTTTATATTGTTTTTCTCCATATTTTTTAAAAAAAAATGAAATTATTTTTATATTATTCTCGACACCCTATTTTACTATTAACTATATTTGCGTGCCATTGATCATTGATACAGCTATCATGATATTTAGAATCCATTATTATAACTTCATACTCATTATTATAGAAAAAATAGGCTTTTTGTTTCAATTCTATTATTTAAAGCAGTTATGTTCTAAGTAACAATTTATTATGAATAATTATCAGTTATAATAATTATGCAGGCTTAATTTTTGAAAAGAAAAAAAAAAGTAAATAATAATAATTAATATAAATTCAGATTATGATCGTTTGTTATTGTTGTCCATGGAAGGACCGATATTCCCGAGATAGATTTCCATTTTTTCTTTGATAGGTTTTAAAGTAGAAGAAATATTCTAAGTTGCAATCTAAGATTCTTAATTTTCCTTCAAGTAACCAAATATAGATATATTATTTTTATTATTTTTCTATTAGCGCCTTATGTAAACAAATATGACGCTGCATGAGATTATTATCACAGTGCATATATTATTAGTTTTATTATTATTTATTTATTTATTTATATTAAGAAAAGAATAATGGTGTTTCATTGTTTTGAACATATCAAATATTTTATTTATGTTGTGTTGGTTTTATAAAGATTTAATAATAAATTACTCTATATTAACAATTTAAAAAAATTGCCATTTTCATGACGTTTCGTCATATATTACTATTTTCCTATTTTCCCAATTTCTAAATTTTTCAATCGTCCATTTCTCCATCCATAATAATTGCAGATAAACGTAACTTAACAACGGAAATTATTTCAGTTTTTTCAAGTTAAATCAATCTTGTCGTAAAGAAATTCAAGAATTTCAAAAAAAAAAGAATACTTATTTCTTGATCACCAAACTCGAAGAAGGTTGATTGAATGCACAATTCAATGCAGCTCTTTTGAATTAAAAAATGACAGTAGAATAACAAGAATTTTTTTGCAAAAATAATTGCATACAATATCAGTACGTGAGATTCGGAAATTAAAAATATAAGCTATTGATCATTAATCTTGGTCTACATGCATGATTTTCATTACATGCAACAATTAAAAATTTATATATAATCATAACTCTGAACTTATGATGATTATAGGCAAATGGTTTGAATGGTATGGAACTCAAATATAAAAATGAATTATTCTTGAAGCAGGTGAAGCTAAAATCCCACAATAGGTTCACACAATGCAAAGATTTGTGATATAAAATAAATAGTAATTTTTTTTATTTATTATTTGTATTTTTATTTATTGTAATATATTATAAATTAATTAGATATCGTTCTCAATAAGAATGTGTATATTTTCAAATTGGTTGAGAAATTTAAGAAAATAATATCACTTTAGCTATCAAGGATATTGCTTACCAAATCGTAATAATTAATAATTATAAAAAGAAGTTATAACAATAATTTATTCATATTCATCAATAATAAACAAGGAAAACAAAATCTATAGCAAATTGGACTTGGGTCGTTGAAGGCGAATATGCTCATTTAAAAGTAAGATCTATGCCAATTGGTCATTTTTTTTTTTCCTATTTAAATACAAAATTATTTGAAAGGTGAAATTAATCAGTCATTACCATAATTCTTTAAACCAACGAAACCAAAATCTCCAAGGAAAAATACACATTCTACATTAATCAGGTGAAGTGCGTAAATTCAGATCGCCTATCGAACTTACAATCTATTTTAGATTCATATTTGAAGAATAAAAATATGTTGATTCGTCTGGAGCGTAGCTTAGGACATTATACTTCTATGCATAGTGATGATTCGATTCTCCATTGACTACAAAACTGATCTCACGTGATTTTTTTCGTTTGTATATAGTATAATATATTGTATTATCTGATATTCAAAAAAATCCTAGTATTATACAGCAAAAAAGGTTTACGTATATTTGCGTTATTGTGCATGGGCTACTTTATCAAATTTTATTGGTTAAATTGCTAGGTTTTTATCGTATGATAAATAGTAGGTGACAAATATTGTTTCCTCAAGTGAAAAAATTCTGTCACAGATAAGAATCTTGGACATTTAATATCTACAGATTTTTGAAAAAAAAAATAATGCAATGCGTAAAATGTATGAACAAATGCGTGTGAATAAAGTTTTTCTCCCAACAATTAGAACTAAACCTTTTGTTAATTAATGGTTTGACACGTTTTATCAATAATATTTTAAATATAAAAGTGGAAAAAAGTATACTTGTCACCGCTGGTGATAGTCACTGCTGGGCAAAATTAACAAAGTTAGAGTCAGGGAATTTTGTAAATTTACCTAGTGGTGACAATCCTCACTGGGACAAATAGATTTACGAACGTATTTCATTATTAAAATAGTATGTATATTTTTTTAAAAAACTATACATAAAAATTCAATCAAATAATTTAATTAAATGATAACTCGACCATTTAATCTATCTCTCAAATGAATAAATACAAAAGCGAACTTTGTTTATTTGTTTGTGTTTGTTTGCGAAAATTGCGAAATCATATAATCGTATGCATAATTAACCATAAATCGTAACCCATCTATTCTCTCTCTATATATAAGTCGAATGTTCCATATTGATATTATAAGTTTAAAAATGATAATAATACATAATAAGAATAAAGAAAGCAGAATAACGTTAAAAGTTTCGAAAATAATAAAAATTTGTGTGATAAAATGCCACGTCTTTCATATTTTATACTTGAATCAATTAATTTTAGGGTATTGCTAAATATCATTGTCACTACTAGGCAAAATTTCATAATTCCTTGATCACCCCCCCTAACTTTGCCCACGTAAATTTAATTTTGCCCAGTGGTGATGTTTAGCAATTTTCTTAATTTTAAATTTAAAGAATTTTTTTTTGTAATAAGTTTAAAGGGCTTTCACCCTTCGTGCTAGGTCCACATATCCAAATTTTTCTTGCCTAGTCGAATTTTTCCACAAGTAACTCGTCGCATTGGCGATTGTCGTTTTATTATTCGTTCCCAATCTTCGGCATTCTTTCGCGATCGAAATTTTGAACAACATATATCCGTGACAGTTTTTGTGACTTTGAGATCGTTTTGAAAAGAAATGGAAAATTTCATTAATTGATAATATTGGAGGAAATATAAACGTTCTGTTTATATTAACGAGTAAGTCATTAAAGTTATTCATTACGATATTTTTTTATGAAAATAATTTTGGTCGTGAAAAAATAGGATTTATAGTTTCAAATTTTGAAGAATGAACGTGAAAATTCTTCATTATTGGAAGAAGATTTTTTTTTAAGCCTTAAATAAGTAATTTTGAAACTGCGGTCAGTTTTATTCACATGCGATAACAAAAAAAAAGGCATCATTTAAAAGATAAAATCTTCCGTCAGAATGTGTCATCATAAACTGCGACTCAACTTAATCAATTGTGACGTTTTTTTTTAGATTTAAATTAAAATTAATAATTCTACAGAGAAAAATCTAAATAGTATAAAATGAATGAATAGATTTATGTTTATGTGTTGTTTTTCTTGAAATTCAGTACTCATCAAAGGGTTGATGACAAGATATTAGATAAGATAAGCAACTCGATTAATCATTTTTTATGTATATATAATACAATTAAAACCGTTATAATATCATGATGATGTTTATGAGTCATTTTTTATGGCGTTTATGATGTTCTTATTCGCCTTATTCTTTTATTCTTTACTGAATTTGGATAAATGCCAATTAATTTTAATAATAATAATCCTTAAAAAAAAATTCCATAATAATTAAATTGGATCGAATTAATTCTAAATAGTTCAGTTGCTCACAATTGTATTTTTCAAAAAAAAAAAATTATACTTTCGAAAATTCATAATTAAATAGTGAAATAGTGTGTCGAGAATTATAAAAATAATTCGTTTTTTGTTTTTAAATAAAAAAAGTTATCGGAATAGGAATGGGAGGAATATAGAGAGAGAAAAAATCTCACAAAGTACCAAGAGAAATTAATTAAAAAAAAATATATCAATATTTGCAAATGTCAAAAAATTAATTTTAGATTGCTTTTAACAATTATTTACTTAGTAATATTTGACCGTATTTAGATTATAAGACGTTTTTTAAAACCTGCCTCGTTCCTGACCTGATACTTTCATGATAAAAAAATTCATCATTTTTAGAGATAAGATTTTCAAACGCCCAAATGTGCAATCATAATGGTATTTTCATATTAAATAATAAATTGTAATGAAGAATTTTTTTATTAGATTTAAATAAATGATTTTACAGGGAAATAGAAATGAATGAGTGCATTTATGTTTATATGTATATGTAATTCGGTACTTAGTAAGAAAAGGTAACGGTCAAGATATTAAACAAGCTCAGTAAACCACTTTTTTTTTTTTTAATACAATCAAAACCGTTATTAATATTTATGCCTATCATTTTTAAGGTATTTATCCAAATTCAGCTGATAACAAGAAGAATAAGAAGGTCAGATATTAATAATTTTATTTATATTTATTTATTTATAATAATAATAATTATTATTTTTATTTTACTTTTTTCTTTCAAAGATTAAGTTACGTAATCATTATAACTGATAATTTAACTTTCATAATAAATTATTACTCAAACTATTTTGGTATCAATGGCACGCATAATTCTTATAATTTTTTTTTTTAAAAAAAAAAAATCAAAAATTTAAACTTTTGAAAATTTATATTGATAAATGGTATGGTGAATTAGTGAGTTCGTTTTTTTAAAATAATAAAGTTGTCGGAATAGGAAATGAAGGAATATAGGGAGATAAAATATTTTTATTAAGTGCTAAGAGAAAATAATAATAATAATAATAATAATAAATATATATATATCTATATTTGTTTACATTATGAAAACCAAGTCGTCATTTTAAGCCCAAATGTTTAATTCTAAAACCGCAAACCAATTTAATCTATTATGAATTCAATAAAAATAAAAAGAAGAATTCTTTTATTAGATTTAAATTACCGATTCTACACATAAATTAAAACTAAATAGTTGTATAAATGAATGAATGCATTTATGTTTATATGTAATTCGGTTCTCAGTAAGCGGTCAAGATATCAGACAAGCAATTACCTTTTTTTATATAAAATACAATTGAAACCGTTATGATATTTATATGTTTTGTGATGTTTACGATGTTCTTATTCTTCTTATTCTTCTTTTTCTTATCTGAATGAATAAAGATTAATTAATTAATTAATTATATATTAATTTATAATAATAATTATAATAACAATTATTTACTTTTTTCTTTCATTGTTTGTTTTCGGATAATTTAATACATAGTATATATGCAATAATTAATAATTTATTTCCATAAGCAGTGAGGGAAAGACCGATCTGTCCGGGGTAAATTTTCCTCTGTCTTTTTTTTTACAAATTTTAAGGGGTTTAATGATATCTGATATATTCCAAGTATTCTTTATTCAAACTAATTTATATGTCGCTTTGTAAACAAATATATATATATATATTAATTTGTCAAATTTTTTACATTGTTTCTCTCTATAGATTTTATTTTTATTTTTTTATTTTTTTTTTTTAAAAAAAAAATATATATATATAATTCTCGACGCACCGCAATATCACCATTTAACTATTTATCAATATTTATAAATTTGATTTATAAGAAAAAATTATAAAATTATACTTGCTATTACTTATTATTATGTCAATTCTATTGTATAAAAGCGGTTACACAAGTTACACGCCTAAATTATTAAAGTTTTTAATTATAAATTAATATAAATTAAATTTCAGATCATCTTATTCTTTTTCTTATCAAGTAAAATTAATTTATTATATATATTAATTTATAATAACAACAACAACAATTTATCTAAAAGTAGCAAACTAGTAAAGTATATACATTTACAATTTTAGCTCAACCCAGAAATGCCATAGAAGTTAATATATTTATATTTTAAAAATTTTTTATTTTTATTTCATTTTATTTTATATATTTTATTAATTAATATAATCTTTATAGATAATCCGCGGACTTCATAGCGGATACGGATTGAAGTCCGTGGAAAATTCGATAAATCCAGAGGTATCGGAGTTAGGTGGAGGGGGGCTGAAGACAAATTAAAATAATCAAATTGCGAGGGTAGCGTACATTGTTACTTTTCCCCGACAATTGTATAAAGCATCTCCATCGTTAAGTGCACCAGATATATAATTTGCGGATGATTATAATATCAGACTTGTACACCGCTCGTTCCGGATAATAAATCTATGGCGCACAACACTTAAAAACCGTAACAAATTTGAAAGGTTATAGAACATGATACAAAGGTAATACCAAAAAAGAGAATACTTTAGTTGAACAAAACGTAATCTAATAATCATGTTATTAATTTCGATTAGTTAATTATGAGATTTTCTCTCAAAGTAATGATCGGTTCATTATTATTACTGTAGTTTTGTGAACGGATATCTGCAAATATTAATTTCTTATCTATTACCTAAAATTGATATCCGAAATCTCCAGATTTTGTATCCACGGTATTATTTATTTATTTTAATTAATTTTTTTTTTTTTTTTTTATTTTATTCACAGTATTTTATTTATTTTATATATATATTTTTTATTTTTTATTTTATTTTATTTATATTTATTTTATTTTATTTTATTTTATTATTAAATTTTATTTCAACTTTCATTATTAAAAACTTTGAATTTCATTATTTAATGTTTATTTTTTTATTATAATAAATTATTTTAATTAAATTCATCTATGTATACAATTTTTTTATTATTATTATTTGAACTATTGATTTTATTTTAATAAATTTATTTTACATTTATTTTATATTTTTGAAAAATCTTATCAAAATTTTAGCACTTGTTATTGTCACCTAGAACAGTTCATATAAACAGTTAAATCTTAGATAACATTCAATAGTTTGCTTATTTATAATTTTAATAATTTTAACTCATTAATGAAGATGGAAAGTAATAAAGTCGATATGTAGAAAAGAATAAAATTATTAAATTCTACATTTTATAGAAATTCGTTAAACATGCAAAAAAAAAATGAATTTAATTATTGATTTTATAATTTAATTTCAATTTAAATTCTTATAAAAATCTAATTTTAAAGTTAAGTAAATATATATAAGTATACTGTACTTATATGGAGAGAAAAGATGAGAAGAAGGGAAAAGAGAATAAACAAAAAGAGGAAATAGAGAATAATAATCTACATCTGATATCCATTTTCAATCTTCAAATATTCATCTTGAGTCATTTATTTAACATTTCAATTTATCACATTGACAATGTTCAAAAAAATAATTTAAATATATTTAATTCATAAGGAAATTGTTTTAATAATTTAAAAATAGATGTATAATAATATGTTTGTTGTGACAAGCGTTATTATAATTTTGGTGATGTGGAAGTGATAGGTTAAGATTAACTAAATTTTTTTAAGAAATAATAAAACAAGCAAAGAAGAATTATTTTGAAGAAGGAAGGAGATAAAAATAAAGTTGATTGAGTTAAGGTTAATTAAAGTATTATAAATTTTATAAATTTCATTACCTATTCAATCTTTCACTTTCTCTTACATTTAAAAAGTCAACCTGACAGCACAACGATATAATAATTAATATTAAGAACGTTGATTTACGTGATAATGCTGTCATTTTTTTTTATTTATACCTTTTTTTTAATTATAACACAAAACTCAAAGTACATATGGCATCTCTATTCGTTTATGTACATTATTATTTGAACAACAATAATAACAATCTATGTGGTGTAAAATTGGATCTTTAATACATAAACATTTCTTGCATATGTATCACTTACGTAAACATAATATTAAAAAAAAAAAAATTTATTTTTTTTTATGCAGTTTAATATCTTTTATACGGTATTACGCGCGTACTTTGCGTAGTTGTTTTATCGGTGTTTAACGTTTTAACGCTGACTAATTTTATAAACTACAATTAAACGGATTAACTATTCACCCTCGATCACCAAACGTCAATATTTCAGCTATATAAATAAATGGAGAATAAAATTTTAATATTTTTTTTATATTTACCTGCTATCAAAATATTTTAATTTCCTAGTAAAATTTTTTTGCACGCAATTCATAAAAAAATAATTAAATCAAAATCTAATCCACGGTAATTTTAAATTATATTTTTATTTATAAATAAATTTATAAACAATAAATTATATTAATTAATTATTTAAATATTTCATTAAATTATATTAATTAATTAATATTTAATTAAAATAAATTAGAAATGACTACTACTCAAAAATTTAAATGGAATGAAAAATTAAATGGAGTTTGGGTTAAATCATTCCATACTCTAGATACCAATATTCATAAAACAATTACTGAAGAAGAAGAATATCGAAAAAATGTTATTAAAAATGATTCGTCTCTTACAGAAAATGAAAAGAATTTTTTACTTATTGAATTAATGAAAGTATATGATCAAATAAGAATTAAAGTTAATTCTGTAGAAAAACAACAATGCAAAAATTGTCAGAATTGGCAGCAAGCAACCCAATACTGTGAATTCTGTATTCGTAAATATTTAGAAAATAATTTTGGAAATTGGGCGTCTAAAAATAGTGAAATTGACAAAATAATTCAAGAATGTCAACAAGAAACTGTAGCACCTGATACCGCTGTTGAATGGATTGAATATGATCGATTTGAAAATATCAAATATCTGGCAGAAGGAGGATGTGCTACCATTTACACAGCAATTTGGAAAGATGGATGCTACTATAAATGGAATTCTGAAAGACGAATATTGGAAAGATTAGGAAGACAAAAGATTGTTTTGAAAAGATTAAATAACTCAAATAATAATAATGTGAATTGGCTTCAAGAAGTAAGTTAAAATATTGGATTTAATTAAATTCGTTTGATATTTCAAAAAATATTAATTACATAATTAAAAAAAAAAAAATTATTAGGTGATATTAAGCTTTAAACTTACTCAAACTTCTTCGTTTCTTGTTAATTGTTACGGACTAACCAAAGATCCAAACACTCAAGATTATATGTTAGTTTTAAATTATTATGATAATGATTTAAGAAATTTTTTAAAGGATAATTATCAATCACTTACATTATTACAAAAATATAACATTATTTACGATGTAACATATAATTTACATGAAATTCATGAACGAGATATAGCACATAGAGATTTGCACTCTGGAAATATTTTATATAATTCACAAGGGATGGACTGGCATATTAGTGATCTAGGATTGAGTGGACCAGTTGACAAACAATTAGATAGTATCTATGGGAATCTCCCATACATTGCACCTGAACTTTTATGTAAAAAAGATTATACACCAAAATCAGATGTGTATAGTTTTGGTATTATAATGTGGGAAGTGATTACTGGTGAAACTCCATTTAATGATCATGAATTCGATTCTGATTCTTATTTGGCTCTTGCAATAATTAATGGATATAGACCTAAAATTTATGAATATATTCCAGATGACTATGTAACTTTAATGAAACAATGTTGGGATGCTAATTCTAATAATAGACCTGATGCATTAACAATTTATAATAAATTGGGTTCATTAATAAAGTTATTATATAATGAAATGGATAAACAACAATCCAATGGTTCAGAATCGACTTTTTCCCAATCAAATTTATCAAAGAATAAAGGTGACCAAAAAATCCAAGTCAGTAAAGTTTATACATTTAACATTTTAGCTCAACCTAGAAATGCCACAGAAGGTAATTTATCTTTAAATTTTATTTTATTTTTTTTTTTTTATTTATTTTTATTTAGATATTTTATTAATTAATTTTTTCATCATCTTAATAGAAGAACAAGAAGGTAAAATCACTCAGATTATTAATTCCAATAAAAATCTCCAAATTTAATTACATATTAATATAATGTTGTGCATTTATATATTTATTAGCATATAAAACTAAACAATTTGATTTTGAAATCCCTGAAGGTAATATTTTATTGATTTTTAAATATGATTAATAGTAATTAAGTATTTATTTAAAAGATTCTATATTGCATAATTATAGAATTTGAGCAACTATCTCTTTAATAATGTTGACTTAAATGATTATTAAGATAAGGTAATTGATATGATATGATTTCTTTCTATAATTAATTTATTGATTTTTATTTTACTTTAGTTGATTCAAGAATATGAAATTATTAGTCCTTCAAATTTGGGTTCACAGTTTCATGACTAATTTTTTTTTATTATATTTCTTTCATTATTAAAACTTTTTATTTCATTATTTTTTTTTATTATAAATTATTTTAAATTTTTTTTTTATAATTATTTAAACGATTTATTTTATTTTTTACTTCAAATAAAGGTTATTTTACATTTATTTTATATTTTAATAAATTTTAGCTCTATTTCACTGTCATCTCATGTATACTGTATATACAATTCATACAATTAAATCTAAAAACGAATTAAAAATTTTGGATAACATTCTTTAGTTTGCGCTTATTTATAATTTTAATTCAACTCAATGACAAGATGGGAAGTAATAAAGTCAATATATAGAAAGAATAAAAAAAAATGATTAAAATCATTAAATTCTATATTTTAAATAAATTCGTTAAACGTTGATGCAAAAAATGAATGTACATATAATAAATGAAATCTTAATTTTATTTTTTCTTATATCATTTAATTATTATTAAATATTAATTTTATAATTAAATTATAAAAATCTAATTCTAAGTGCATATATATATATATATATTGTAAGGAGAAGAGAATAAATGAAAAGAGAAAATAGAGAATAATAATCTAATAGCTATCTGAAGATTTCTAAATATTCATATTTTTATTTAATATTTCGGTTATGTTCAGTGATAATGTTAAAAATAATTTAAATTCACAAAGAAAAAATCCAAGGTAAATTATTTTAATGATTTGGGAAAATATTTGATGTGTAGTTTTGGTAAACTTTTGAGACGGGAGTGAACCTTTATTATTACATAATATTTTATATTTTTATAAATTAACCAATAAAACTACCGTTGTGACAAAAAACAAAATTTTCTTTCAAAAAATCCAACTCTCGTTATAAGAAATTTGCCTGTGAAACCGATTTCCTTTAATAATTACTGCAATTAGTTATGTTAATTTACACAAACCAATGTATCAACTTCAACAGTTTTAAAAGTTTTTTTTGATAGACAATCTGTTACCAAAATTAGGGTTTCTTATAGAGTTTTATAAGTTAAAAATTCGTATTAAATTTTCGCCTGTAAAATTATCGAAAATGTGATATAGTAGCAGATCTTGTAAGAAAATCATAGATTGTACAACTAGATAGAAATGAAAATCTCCATATAAGGTGATTTTGAAAAATGTTACATTTATGTTTGTTTGGTTAAATTTTCTAAGCACTGTTACCTCTGCTTCATTTCCATATTTATTAGTTATTTATTTATATATTTTATTATCATACTTATTCATATCTGT
>CAJVPK010000389.1:0-35356 GCA_910592015.1 Diversispora eburnea | reverse complement strand
AATAAAAAATTATTATTAATTTGAAAAATTCTAATAAAAAATAAAATAAAGTAAAAAAATTATTATTAATTATATTTATAAGATCTAATTACAAAAACTCGTCTCTAAGAAATCTCACGTAAATTGAATGATGCTATTGATGCCAATGCAAATTACGTTAGAAAAGCCATAGAAGAATATCTAAGTAATAGTTTCATGGCACATGGTTTCGTCCTTCAACGTGATACTTATAGAGTAACGTAAAATCATATGTATTTGATATATAAAAATTTGTGTAACGAGATCATCAAAAGGGAAATTCTGTCATGCTAATCCATCCAAAAATCATAAATATATTTATTATTTCAAAATAAAATTAATGATATGACACAATTACACTCAAATACAGACCGTCATAAACTTTAAAAAATAGTTCCAAAACGGTATTTAACATACCGACATGTTTTTACTTTATGAAACAAGTTCCCCTAAAGCAAGACCGCTTGTTATATAGTGTAGATAATTTAGATATTTTTATTATGATTTTTTGTATAAACTGAAGATGAAATGAAATAAAATAATTTACAAAGAAAATTTTTTATTTTTCATAACCTATAACATATGCCCAATATTTATATTTATATTTATGGAGAGAGAAAACACAAAAGAATAAAGAATTATATTACCACAAATTTTTAATAAATAAAATTTATTTAATTTAGTTTAACTGAATGAAATTTTTTATTTTTTCTATAATTGATGGTCTGATATCTATTAAAATAAATAATATTAATAATATAGAAATAAATACGACTAATTAAATTGATAATGAAAAATGAACTCACCCTAAAGTCTCCAAAATTTCAATTGTTTTAGGTCCTATGGCACATTTATTATCTTTATCTCCACCATTAGCAAGATATAAAGTTTCTAACGAAATACCACGTGGAGCCCTATATCTCATTAAGAAATCCGGAGTATCAACATAAGTATCATTATCCAAGTGACTTAAACTGCTTCCGGTTATAAGAGGTTTTAAAGATGTTTCAACTATAATAATGTCGTTATTATTTTTAGCATTGTGAGGTAAAAATCCAATAGATCTTGGGATAGTAGCTTTAGTTAATAAATCTTTAGCATAATTATAATTTGAACTATTTACAAAAGAAGTAATGAATGAAGAACTATTATCGAATTTGGTATTAGCTTCGGGCCCACCAGCAAAAGAATTAATTTTTTCTCGAATACTAGTTAAATATTTCTCAGGATCCTTATTATTATCATTATCAGTGAATACTAAATATTTATCAAAAACCGATTCTTCAAATCCAGTAAAAGTTATGGTACCATTATAATCAGTAAAACCATTGGGATTTTTAAGAAAACTTGGGAAAGGAACTAAACCTTCAGGTGTAGGATTAAAATAATCCACCCACAAAGTTATTAAACCTAAACCATGAATAAATTCATGAAGTATAACGAGAGTAAAATCTATTTGGTTATAAGTAGGAGGATTAGGGTCACCAGAAAACCAGTAAGCAGTACTTTCTGAATTAAATAAAGCTGTAATATCATATTTATTATATTCAGGATGATTAAGTGAATCAAATTGTTTTACTAAAGCTTGAGGATATAAACGAATAACACTGTCTTCATCTTTAAGTTGAATAAATCGAGCCGGAATACCATAACCTAAAATTTAAATAATCTTAATAATTTAGTAACTAGTAATCTAGTAATTATTTAATATATTTAAAATATTGGATATTACCTATCGGACTAGATCCACCACTGCAATTAAGAAAAACTCCACAAAATTTTGTGAATGTAGCATTTACATGAATTTTTTTCTTTAATTTTATAGCAGAACTAATAATCATTCCTGCAGTTTCAAAAGCATTTCTAGCTTTTTCACAAGTTTTATTACTTGTATTTTTGTCACAAGTGAAATCGATCTCAAACATATTAACTTTTCCTCCGGTATTACACATCCCAGGTTTTGATTTATCAGTATTGATTTCAATTTTTATAGTACGATCGACGACGGGGGTTTTTATAAATTCTTTTAATTCACCACATTCTGTTACTTCAAAATTAGAATAACTATCAAAATCAAAACATTTACTAGACACGAATTTTATAAATGATAAAAGTAAAACGATAGAAAATATTGATAATTTCATATTTTCGTGAAGTGTATGTTTAGTTGTTTATATATGTTATTGCTTAGTTTGTTTCAAGGAATGTCAAATTTCGGATAAAAATAGAATCAATTTTCTTTATTTCTTGGCTAGCAACAAACAAAGAAAATTATTAGAATATTCAATCTCAAAGAAATGAAATTTTTTTCTTTTTTTTATGAAAGAAAAATAAAGACAAAGGGAGGATTCATCCTATTTATACATAAAAATTCTCGGAATGGGTTTGTCTTAATGGTAAAGCTCTTATTTAGACAACAATAATGTATGCAACAAATGTATTATATGTAATAGATAAGTAAATATGTAATAGATATATAAATGTATGTTACACATAATGTAATTGAAAGAATATGCTGCTAATAATACTGTTTATTTGAATTTGATATAAATGTAAAATTGGTAAAATTGTATCGACGAGCTCAAGCAGTTCAAAGTTTAGTCCCCCACATTTCTCCAAATATACCTAAGATCTTTTTTTTTATGTTGCATAACGAAAAAGAAATGCAGTGAATCAATTTAATACCGTAACAAAACAATGGGAGTACAAATAAATTACAAGGGAAATTAAATATTGTTAATAAATCAAAGGACAATGGAAATAATTAAAACGAAAAACTCCTGCATGACTAAGTTATTATATGAAAGATTTTCAGATTTTCGAAAATTTCTAATGGATGATTTATTTATTTAATTAATATTCTTTTCTTTTAATAATTAATAAATTAATTAATATTAAAGTTAATAATGAATTAACGATTGAGAATTAAATTAATATTAATTAGGAATTGAAAATTACTTTTTTTCTTCTCAGTCTAAAATATTTATTTTGACAAACCAACCACGCGCGCACGCGTGACTTGAAGAATTGATAACTTGAGTATTTTGGGCCTTGTTGCTATTACTGTGTGGTATATTTTGTGAGATTTAAAGAATTCTAAATTTAGCAAAACTTGGATGTACACAATTACTAAAACGTAATATAAAACATTTAATGGTGATGACGTATTTACATTCTTGGAATTTTTTTTTATAAATTTGTAACAAACAAATAAACATTATTGGCTATATTTAGAGAACAGCTTATTTTCTTGGAATGACGATTTTACAAATTACAATCGTGTTCGGATTAAAGAACATTATGAGGAGATTCATTAGGGATAATGTTTTGAACGTTTCATTATAATACAATTTCCTGATTGCTTCTTCTGATTGTATAATTTATCCGTTACAATAATATTTAATGAATTCTTTAATTAAATTTTCTCTATTTACGATTTACTAAAATGTAAAGAATATATAGAATACATTTTATTTAAAGAAGTATGTAACTTATATTTCAAAAACAAAATTGGCAATCATAAAATATTGATAAAAATATTGATTCAACTTATGGACCCTTATCCTAACCCTGGTATAGACTTTTATCCTGTCCATAGGGTATAGATTCTTATCCTTATATCCCCTCCGAATTTGATTGGTCCATAATTTGACAAGTAATCGGATTGATTCCACATGTTTAATTCATGTGACAGATTTTGAGTGACAAATATGCAAAAAAGTATATGAACACCATTCATATAACATTCTTAGAATGGTACTAACATACTAGAACACAATGTTCTAGTGCATTATTTGAATTTTTCATATTTATAATATTGTCATGCTCAGGTTTTTCTCATAATGAACTAATGGTTCTTTTAAAGAGTTTAACGTACTATGTCCAAAGATACATGGCATTAGTTTGGTCTTTTATTATTAAAAGGCACCAGTCAGTTTAATAGATATAATCGGTCTTTTATCTTATCTTCTTTATCCTTTCACATTCTTTAATTTCATATTATTTCTCTTATTCTCATATTAATTATTTCACTACATCATTTATTCCTTTATATTCTCTTTTATTCTCTTATTTTCCTTTTCATTTTTTTATCTTATCTTTTATTATCTACTATTAATCAAGTTTTAATCCTATAATATTATTTATTCAACATTAAGTAATCATATGAAAATAATAACATTATTTATTTATTTTATTTCCATTACATCTTTTATCATTTCCATTATTTCTTTTATAACTTTCTTTTTATCACATTTTATCTTTATTTTATTTTATAATTTTCAAATTTTTACAATTTTACAAAATTTTTTAAAATTCTTTAAACTGAAATTAACTTGAATTAACTGAGGAAAAAAGGTGAATTGGATTTAATTTTGATCTACAAGTCATGCTTTTACTGCAGCTTGTATTACCTTATATTATTTTTTAGGATTTTTTGTGTAATTTTGTATTACTACGTGATGTTGTACAATTTCCTACTATAATTTTTTAGAGAATTAATTTTTATTATTATTTTCTGTAACTTTCTATTATAAATTATTTAAATAAATTATTCTTAGAATCTAATCACTATAAATAAATTATTACAAATATGAATTGCTATTTTTATAAATGTTACTATTATAAATCTATAATTATAAATATTGTTATAAATATTATTATTATAATTCATGTGATTAATTCTATTAGTTTATTATGTATTACTATATTTTCTAAGTGTCAATTTTTTTCCCATAACAGTTCTTCTCCTGTTAAAGTGTTAAGTCCTCTTATGCTTAACTTATAGCTATTTGTGATATTCATTTTTCTCTTCCTTTATATTCCTTCAATCTGTTTAAATGTATAATCTCTTTCAATGGTTGTCCAACTGATTTTTTAATATATAACTTTCTTTTACTTAATCTTTCTTGTATTTCAAATGGTTTCCATTTGGTTTCTAATTTTCCACTCCATTGTTTCTCAAGTCTTGAATTATACATTAATACTATATTGTAGAATGTTTTTATTTAATTTCTGATATTGTATTAATTATTTTTCAAGTAACACTTGATATTGTCAAATATAATCCAACCTCTGTTTTAAGTTGACTTACAAATTTATTTTGCAATCCAACAATCATATAACATAAAGCTACAACTGATTTTTTGGCTTCTTTTTTATTATGTATGAACCTTTTTTTTGAAATAATTGTATTGACTATTGAAGGAAAAAATTCTTTAAGTTTGGAATTTGCAGTTTCTATTATTTTTTCAAACTCTTGAGGTTCTAATTCTAAACTAGCACTTTTTTGACATTGCTTATTATACACTGTACTAGTTAATATTTTTATTCTTGATATAAATGTTAAATCATTTATCAAATCTATTATTAATAAAAATTAATATCATTAAAAAAAATTCTTAATATATTATATATTTATGTTAATTTATTATATTACCTTTATTTGTAATCTTTTGAGACTCTATATTAATAATAATTTTTTTCCAACTATTTTTCTGATCTTTTGATTCTTATGTTTATTTTGATTATATTTAAACTCTATTATTTTACAATAATGTGGATGACAAAGTTGTTTTCTTTTTTTGAAATAAGGATATATTGCTAATACATTTGTTTCTTGACATTTCTGATAAGCAAGCTCTGTAATTTGATGAAAGATAACATTGTTATATGTACAATTCTCTATTACACATGGTCCTAAATTTTTTTTTTATCATTTTTAAAAATGCACAGAAAATCGTGTTACTTATTTTTTTAAATTAACGTATCACAAATTTTTGACCAATTACAGTTTATGCTGATGATGCAGATCATATTTTTCATAGCCAATAAAAGGGAACTTCTGTCATGCTACCAATCGGCCATTTATTGAAAGATGGATTAAAATTACTACGCGAAAATTTAAATGAACAAGGAGCAGGTCAGAAGCTAGACTTGTTACATTTTTTAATGCAAAATCTATTGAACAAGTAAGTTATTAAAAAATTTTATATTAATATTTTTTATAAATAATATATATTTTTATTATAACAAAACGAATCTTTTAAAATAACATCTGATATGAAGAGACATTTAAATCATGGAAAATTATATTTTCTTTTAGGATTTGTTGATTATCTTCAACCAATGATGGAACAACTTACTAAAAATTATAAGGAGAATGTCCACTATGCTTAGATTATATTTGGAATATTTCATTTCGTGATATTTGCAAGTATTGTCATGCAGCAAGATTTTTTTAAATGGCACAAATAAATAATAATATAATACAAGAGACAAAAGAAAAATTTGTTAATTATTTTAAAAATAAGGAAAGAGTAGTACCTTCCGATCAAAAAAAAAAATATAATTTACCTTGGGTCTGTAGATGAGGCATATAATGAAATAATTCATCTCTTTAACATTGAAAGTATAATTATTTTATTATATATTAAATTTTTTTATTGTTTAATATATTAATAATTTATTTATTTATAATAATATAGGATCAAAATTTTTTATTCTTCAGTAAAAACAAACAAATGTTTGTACAGATCCTTTTCATCTGTTGGAGTTGTCTACAAGAAAAGGATCATCAAAATTATCAGCTAAGCCACGAAACCTGGTCGTATATTGCGTTCTCATAATACAACTAATAATGTTTCACAAAAAAAAAGCCAAATAAACATAGGCTCGAGGTAAATATTTAATAATTATTGAACAAATCTTTATTAAAATTTATTAAATTTATTTAATTTTTTTTATATCTAGAATAATCATGAAATTCTTTCAAAAAAATCAAAAAAAACACTACAATAACTTCACAAAATATTAATTCACAGCAATCTAGAATAGCAGTAGATTTATCTTTTATTGAGCCTCAACAAACTAATAATAATTTTTCTGAACTGGATATTATTAATTCTGAATTGCAATTGACAACCCAAGAACTTGAAGCCTATAATAATTTTTTTGAATTTACAATCCAAGAACCTGAACAAGTCAATAATAATTCTTTTGAATTAATCCAAGCCAATAACAATTCTGAATCAACTATTATTTTATCTGAATTACAATTAGAACAAGATAATAACAATTTTTCTAAATCAATTATTATTACTTCTGAATTACAAACACAAGAATCTTCTGATGATCTAGAATTTGCTCGCAGATTACATTCTGCGCGCCAATATGTTTTGAATATTATTAGAAATTAAATATAGTTTTAATATTGCTTTTATTATTTCATATATATTAATATAAAATATGTATATACATTAATAAAAATAAATAATATAAAATTTAAATTTTTGAAAAAAAAATACATTAAATAATAAAAATAAATAATATTATATCATTATATCGAAACGAAATTAAGGAAAAATACGAAATCGGGAAAAATATTTAAAATGTATCAAAAAAATAATTAAAAAATTGGGTACCATCGAAATATATCAAAAAAAAATAATCAAAATTCGCAAAGTATATCAAAAAAAAAATAGTCCCCGATCTATCAAAAATGGAACTTTTGTGACAAAAATAAAAATCGATATTCGAAGGATATACACACGACAGATAAGCTTTCCTTAACTCAGATATTATTATATCATATTTTATGTTTCACGTGACTAGCATTATTGATCTCGGTTTTTTTTAAAAAAAAAATTTCGCGTATTTACTAAACTGCTTTTTTTTTAAAAAAAAAAATTCTGCATGATCGTAGTGTTTTTTGAAAAAACCTTTTGCTAAACGAGTTGTATTATCAATGCATTATCAATGCACAATGTATAATGGGGATGTTTACGTTTTTTATCGCCAAAATCTATGACGAAAATGATATTAAATGACCATTCTAGCAGCAACAAAGAAATGTTTTTCTTTAATATAGTCATACAAGTTCTAATTTGGTCTTCAATGGGATTTGAATCTTCATTCAATCATTTAAAAAAAATATAAAACGGAATCATTATAAAAAAAAGTTTTGCCCTTCCGCACTCTTTTTTTCTCTTTTATAAAAATTTCTCTAAAATGACCCAGTTTTCAAATACCATCGCTGAAACTCAATATGCGAAGAAAGCATCTCAATATATCAATATTTTAAATGATCTTCGACGTATAGGCGCGCATTCTGCAGTTGACTTGCCTACTGTAGTCTTCTGTGGTAATCAATCCGCAGGAAAAAGTTCTTTACTAGAAGCAATTTCAAATGTTCAAGTAAATAATTGTAAAATTATGATATAAAATACTATAATATATACATTTTTTTTCATAAAAAATTGAATTTTTTTTTATATAGTTACCTAGATCCGAAGGAACTTGCGCTCGTTGTGTAATGGAATTACGCTTAATTGAATTAGAAGTAGAATGGTCGTGCCAAATTTCTTTACGTCAGGAATATAATGGAAAAGGAAAACGTTTTTCTCAACCTACTGAAGTTAAATTTGGAAGTTTGATCAAATCTCATAAGGAAGTTGAGTTAATGGCTCGTAGAGCACAAAAGGCTTTATTGAATCCTTCCAAAAATAGTGACGAATTTCTTAATTGGAATTTTGGGACACGCTACAATGGTGATGATGCAAATACCAATGAACTTAAATTTACCAAGAATGTAGTCTGTTTAGAAATCAAAGGAAAGAACGTACCAAATTTAAGTTTAATTGATTTACCTGGAATCATTCGTAAGTAAACAAACTTAAAAAATATGTATTATTACCATTTACCTAAACTGAAAAGCAAAATATTATAGATCATACGGAGAAAGCGGAAGATAGGAAATTCATCGATTTGATTAAAGAACTCGTAAAAGAATATATAAAAAAGGAACAGTCAATAATAATTGCCACTATCACATGCCGTGATGAAATTGATAATCAGGCAATAGTAACTCTTGCTAAGGAAGCAGATCCTGCAGGGCGTCGCACACTTGGAGTTCTAACCAAGCCAGATACTATTGAACGAGGAACACATGATATTTGGTTAAAAATTTTAAGAGGAGAAGCTCATAAACTTTCCCTTGGATACTATGTTGTTAAAAATCCAGACAAGGAACAATTAGATAATCAAACTTTTGAACAAGCAAGAGAATATGAAGAAAATGTAAATTTCATGTTTCATAATTTCTATATTTCATTATATTTTATTATAAATTATGTTAACCATTTTTAATATTTTTAGTTCTTTGAAAGCCGAGATCCTTGGAAAGATTTTATGAGTGACCGTATAGGTGTTAAAAAATTGCGGCACAAATTGTCTGAGTTATTGATTCAAGCCATCAAACGTGACCTTCCAAAAATCAGTAAAGATGCAGGAGAAAAATTAGAAGAGGCATGTGGATAAAATACTTTATATTAATCGACAATAATGAATATCCTATCATATTAATAATATTATATATTTTCCTTATAGGTACGTCAAGAATTGGTTAAAGTACCAGAAAAACTCGGTGAAAACTCAAAAATTGAAATATACAAAATGGTGAAGAAATGTGTGAATAAGATTAATGATGAAACATCTGCATCATCTGGAAGTCATAAACTTTGGCAAATGATAAACGCTAAATTTAATGAATTTAATAAAAATCTTTTCTTATCTCGACCAATTTTCGTTATTGGTAAAAGATCAACCAAATTTGACCTTTTAAAAGATGAGGTTTGCACTCCCCAAACTCTCCAAATTCACCAACAAATTTCCCAACCAATTTCTACTTTAAATGATGTTCCCCAAACTCCCCAAATTCTCCAATTTCCTCAACGAAATTCATTTTCTTACGGTTGTCAAGATCTAGAAGATCAAGAAGATCAAGAAGAACAAAAGGACACATTGAAAATGATCACAGAACAACAAATTACAGAACTAATTATTAGTGCTCGTGGGAGATTACTTCCAGGTTTTATTCCATACTCATCAGCAATGACAATTATTAAAGATACCCAATTTGAATGGAAATCTCCATCACTTGAATGTTTAGATGGAATTTATGATATTATGTTTAATTTTGTGCATGATGTGATTAATGAAACATTTTCACGATTTCCTCTTTTACATGGGGAAATGAAGTAAGTGATAAATTTTTATTATTATTGTCAAAATCATTCATTATCTCAACATTATTTTTTATTTTATTTTAGACGTCTTGTTACCAAATGGCTAGATGATTGTAAAGAAACCACAATAAAATACATTAATTTCATGACTGAAATGGAAATTAATCAACCATTTACACTAGATGATGCATCGATTACTAGTTCGAAATCATCTTTTCGCAAAAGACTTATTGAAATCTTAAAAGGTGAAGGCAGTAAACCAACTGATGCTACAGATATTATTGCATCACTTCTGGCATATTTCAAGATAGCATTCAAAAGGTATGCTGACACAATTGCAATGACAATTATCCACGCATTTATTGATGAATTTACAAAGAGAATTGAAGAAAAGCTAGTGGAAATCTGTGTCAATGATGATGAAGGATTCGATATTGGAGAGTTGATCCAGGAGGATCATAATGTTAGTTTCCATAGAGAAGATTTACATACAAGGAAAAAACATCTAAAAAATGTTTTGGATAGTCTCAGGAAATTTGGAATAAAATGATTTGAAGTGATATTTTATATTATTATGAGTTTATTTTAAGAATTAGATATCATTTGTTTCCCTGAACATAAAAAACCGAATAAATGAGTTTCTTTATATTTCTATTTCTTATAGTAAATAGTGATAAATATATATTTAATTTTTTTTTTTTTTTAATTTTGCAAATTGCTAGTTTTCTTTATTTTCATTTATTTATACATTCACATTCAAAATTGAAACTCCTATAATTAAAAAAACCATCTTGTTTTTGTTTTATATATTAATCATATTTGAATTTAAAAAGACGAAATTTTTCAAAAATAATTTTTTTTCGTATTCATTATTAACTCTAAAGAGAAAATATTCTTTTTTTCTGCTCGATTTAGAATTTCCTTTTCTTCATCAGTATGTCTTAATTATTCTTTAGAATAAATTAGTGGGCAAAGTTAGAGTTAGGGGTTTATTAGGGAATTATGTAATTTACTTAGTGAGCTTTAATTATTTATCAAAATAAAATTATTGAAATTATTCTCTAAGAGTTTAAATACTTCGGCTAATATAGCAGGATTGAGGATGCGAATAAAATTCAAATAGTTAGTTGTCGCATAACGTTATCATCCATTATATTATCCATACATTATCCTAAAATAAATAACAACTGGAGCGTATAATCCAACTGCATTAAGTCTAGATACCATTTTTGAGATCTAATTTAACGTAAAATCAGGTATCTTTGGTCTTACACCATCAAATACATCTAGCAAATGGTTGTCGTGAACAATTCAGGAGAATTGAACAATCCCTTAAAAAGTTCAATACATTATACTTGTATTAAATATGTTGCTTTCTGTCATTATTTTGTCTATGTATTAATATTATTTCTATAGAAAAATTTTATTATTATCAGATAAATATAATACAAACATCAGATAAGACTTTATAGGGTTACCCAACATGTCTATTTGTTTCCCAAATCGTTTTGGTTCCATATCATATACAAATTATATACGATTAGATGTGAATTTTATTATTTCTGAACAAAAATACATATATATACATGACATATATTGTGTGATTGCTTTTTTTTTGTAGTTAGCTTCCACATGATTTTATTTTTTAAAAATTTAATGTCGAAATTATTGCTTCACCAAGTTTATAATTAGAAAGACTGAAAGAGGTTTATTATAATAAAACCTTTCTTAAAGAAACTACAAATTTTGTGTTAAATAAAGTATCATTCCCTTGTTTTTATGTTTTCTTTTGTGGTAATGAAAAGTCAAAAGCAAACATTAGAATACTTATTCCAAATCAATACATTCTGATAATTCTTTAGAATCCGTTTTTATAATTATTGACACTCAATGTAATAACAAAAAATAATACCCTTGATCGAGAATGATTATCGTTAACTGTTGCCTTCCAAACGTCGATCACATTTTAGAATCAAGGAATCTTTGGTATTTACTCACAATACAGATATCAATTATCAAATGACGTGTGATGGATTTAAAAATTGTGTTTACTTCATCATATATATAAATTTCCTCTTATTACCTAAGATGAAATATTCAAAATTTTTAACTGATGCCCTATTAAAATATTTTTTGAGTGTCCTTAAAATAGATCCCAGGTCTAGCTCTAACATCCTATATAAATAATTTTTTTAAAGTAGCTAGCACGTGATAAATACAAAGTTAAGAGTAGTATAGGATAAATTTTATATATTTCACGTGTTTGCCAATCTGAGTATTTTTTTTAACATTTTACTAAACGATTAATGCACAAATGTATTAACGATGTATTGTGTATTTATATGTATTTATAGAAATGGGGCTATTTACGTTTTTTTATCGCCAAAAATCTATGACGAAAATGATATTTAAATATTAAATGACCATTTTTTTTAACAGCAAAAAAGCTTTAATTGGTCTTCAATGGAAAAATATAAAACGGAATTATTCATCATAAAAAAATTCTAGCTCTTCCACTCCCTTTTATAAAAATTTCTCTAAAAATGACCCAGTTCTCAAATACTATTGGTGAAACTTCATACGCAAAGAAAGCATCTCAATATATTAATATCTTAAATGATCTTCGACGTATAGGTGCACATTCTGCAGTTGACTTACCCACTGTAGTCTTCTGCGGCAATCAATCCGCAGGAAAAAGTTCTTTACTAGAAGCAATTTCAAATGTTCAAGTAAATAATTGTAAAAATTATGATATAAAATACTATAATATATATATATTTTTTTTCATAAAAAATTGAATTTTTTTTTTACATAGTTACCTAGATCCGAAGGAACTTGCACTCGTTGTGTAATGGAATTACGTTTAATTGAATCAGATGTAGAATGGTCTTGTCAAATTTCTTTACGTCAAGAATATGATGAATCAGGGCGTCGTCTTTCTCAACCGATTGAAGAGAAATTTGCAAGTTTGATCAAATCTCATAAGGAAGTTGAGTTAATGGCTCGTAGAGCACAAAAAGCATTATTAAATCCATCAAAAAATTGTGATGATTATCTTAATTGGAATTTTGGGGCACATTACGATGATGATGCCAACAATGAACTTAAATTTACCAAAAATGTGGTTTGTTTAGAGATCAAAGGAAAGAACGTACCAAATTTAAGTTTAATTGATTTACCTGGAATCATTCGTAAGTAAACAAAACTTAAAAAATATGCATTATTACCATTTACTTAAACTGAAGAGCAAAATATTATAGATCATACGGAGAAAGCAGAAGACAGAAAATTCATCGATTTGATTAAAGAACTCGTAAAAGAATATATTAAAAAGGAACAGTCAATAATAATTGCCACTATCACATGTCGTGATGAAATTGACAACCAAGCGATAGTAACTCTCGCCAAAGAAGCAGATCCCGCAGGGCGTCGCACGCTTGGAGTTCTAACCAAGCCAGATACTATTGAACGAGGAACACATGATATTTGGTTAAAAATTTTAAGAGGAGAAGCTCATAAACTTTCCCTTGGATACTATGTTGTTAAAAATCCAGACAAGGAACAATTAGATAATCAAACTTTTGAACAAGCAAGAGAATATGAAGAAAATGTAAATTTCATGTTTCATAATTTCTATATTTCATTATATTTTATTATAAATTATGTTAACCATTTTTAATATTTTTAGTTCTTTGAAAGCCGAGATCCTTGGAAAGATTTTATGAGTGACCGTATAGGTGTTAAAAAATTGCGGCACAAATTGTCTGAGTTATTGATTCAAGCCATCAAACGTGACCTTCCAAAAATCAGTAAAGATGCAGAAGAAAAATTGGACGAGGCATGTTTTTATATTAATCAACAATAATGAAAATCCCATCATGTTAATAATAGATATGCATATTATATATTTTCCTTATAGATACGTCGAGAATTGGTTAAAATACCAGAAAAACTCGGCGAAAATTCCAAAATTGAAATATACAAAATGGTGAAACTATGTGTGAAAATGATTAAAGATGAAACATCTGCATTATCTGGAAGACATGAACTTTGGCAAATGATTAATAAGAAATTTATTGAATTTAATAATAATCTTTTCTTATCTCGACCAATTTTCGTTATTGGTAGGAGATCAATTAAATTTGACCTTTTAAAAGATGATTCCCAAGAAGAAGATCAAGAAGATCAAGAAGATCAAGAAGATCAGGAAGATCAAAAGGGTACATTGAAAGTGATCACAGAACAACAAATTACAGAACTAATTATTAATGCTCGTGGGAGATTACTTCCAGGTTTCATTCCATACTCATCAGCAATGACAATTATTAAAGATACCCAAATTGAATGGAAATCTCCATCACTTGAATGTTTAGATGGAATTTATGAAATTATGTTTGAATTTTTGCATGAAGAAGTGATTAATGAAATATTTTCACGATTTCCACTTTTAGATGCGGAAATGAAGTAAGTGATAATTTTTTTTTATTATTGTCAAAATCATTCTTTATCTCAACATTATTTTTTTATTTTTATTTTATTTTAGACGTCTTGTTACCAAATGGCTAGATGATTGTAAAGAAACCACAATAAAATACATTAATTTCATATCTGAAATGGAAATTAATCAACCATTCACCATAGACGAATTATCGATAACCAGTTTAAAATTATGTTTTCGCGAAAAACTTTATGAAATTTTACAAGATGAAGGCAGCCAACCAACTGATTCTATAGATATTATTGCATCACTTCTGGCATATTTCAAGATAGCATTCAAAAGGTATGCTGATACAATTGCTATGACAATTATCCATGCATTTATTGATGAATTTACAAAGAGAATTGAAGAAAAGTTAATAGAAATCTGTGTCAGTGATGATGAACAATTTGATATTGGAGAGTTGATCCAGGAGGATTATACTGTTAGTTTCCATAGAGATGATTTACGCACAAGAGAAAACCATCTAAAAAATGTTTTAGATAGTCTCAGGAAATTTCAAATTATTAGAAAGTGATATTTTATATTCCATGTTCATGACTCGCTAATTATTATGAGATTATCTATTATATGAATTAGTTTCCCTGAATATTAAAAAATCGAATATCATGATATCTTTATTTCTTATTGTAAAGAGATAAATAAATATCACATTTTTGAGTTCTAATTTGTAAATACTTTGAAATAAGAATTTTAAATAAATATACCGATCTATTTGCTATCGTTTTTAATTCTGAAAATTTTTTTCTGCATTCATATTCAAAATATAAAAATTGGAACTTCTGTAAATAGAAACAAGATACTACATAATAATTAGATCCTATTATCAAAAAAAAAAAATCCCATCTTGTTTTCGTTTTACGTTTTAAATTCTTTAAATTCGTCTTGAGTTCTAAAAAAAAAAAAAGACAAAAATAAATTTTTTTCGCAAAAAAAAAAAAAATAAATTGATTCAATGGTATATATTATTAAGTCTTTTTTAAAAAGAATACTTGATTTAGAATTTCCTTTTCTTCATAATTATGTCTTGATTATTCTTTAGATCAATAGTTAGGTTCAGGGAATTATGTTATTGCCGGCAGTGAGCTTTAGCAATAATTATTACCTAAAAAATTTCCAATACTTCGGCCAAATACGAAAATAATTCAAATAATTAGCTGTCGCATAACTTTATTTTCCATTATTATATTATCCATATATTTCCCAAAATAAATCAGTTAATTCAACAGCTGGAACGTGTAATGCTTCCGAAATAGGTATCACATGCTTGGTCATCAAATGTTTATCGTACGGACAATTCCGTAAAAAGTTCAATATATATATACTTCATTGTTTTATCTTTTAGACAAATTTACTATAATCAGATCAGATGAATACAATACAAACACCTGATAAGACTTTTTTATAGGGCATTAATATTATTATTTTTGATTTTACAATAAAACTAAATCTATCAAATCCCAATCCCTTTTCTAGTTTAGCAGAATATGTCCATCATCATCTACACGTTTAATAAGAAATCTTTTCTTTTATAAAGAAACTACAAATTTTGTGTTAAATAAAGTATATAGTTTTTTTTTTCATCCATTTTTAACGATTTTCTTTATGTGCTAAATAAATTAATAATAACTTATCTTGAAAAGTCAAAAGCAAACAATTATTTGTATTCTAATGATTCTTTAGAATCAATTTCATATGATTCTTTGGTCAATCATCAATCATCAAATGGCGACGATTTGAAAATGTTGTTTTCCAAACGGTTATACCATCATACCAAAAATCCTCTTATCCCTCAGGTAAAATATACAGAATTGATCCATAAATCATATTACTTTAGTTATCAGATCAGATTTTAATTTTAAACCGAAATCTGTAATTGATATGATGTCTCATGTGCCAAGTTGTTATTTGATACTATTTTTTTTTTTAACCTAAATTCCGAAAATGTTTGTTTAGAAAATTATGTAGGTAATTATTAAGTCGTTTTGTGTGGAGGAAGGGATTTTTTGAAATTCCATAAAACATCATTCATATAACAATATTATTATATTCTTAACCTAAAAATATTACAAAAGACAAATAAATTATAAATCATTTTTTAACAATACATAAAAAATTTGTAATATTTATAATCTAAAAAATTATATCTAGAATCCTTTAATTCTTTCAAAAAAAAAAAGCAACTTTATTCCTTGCCAAAGCATATTACAAATCCTTTTTGATAAAATTCCATTTAGTGTTTCATTTTTCTAATTTAGAATCCCATATCCTAAATGTTTGATACCTTAAAAATTATATCATAAGACATCCATTGTAGACTATATTTGAGATTCTTGGATAAACCTTATCAATATTAACATTCCTCACTTTCCTCACTGGACCAATTTCTAAAACCTTCAATGAAACATTCTTTAGTACTCAATTCGCATCTTCTTTTTGGAGTTCATGATATTTTCGCATTTAGGATAAACGGGACGAGATCATTAGAGGAATGAACAGTACTTTATTTCTTGAAACATGAAAATAGCGTTATAGAAACTTTTTTTTTTCATTTAAATTTATAAATAGAAAAAAAAAGCTAAGCATTGTATTCATTGTTTGATGGTTATTATTACCTTTCCTTTTCTAATTAAATTATTTTTTTTTTGCTATCAATACCTGATACAATTTTAAGAGAAAATATTGTTATCGTACTTGGCTTATTAAATTTATATTTTTATAAAAGAAAGTGTATCAAATGGTTTTAGGAGACTTGCACCTCAGATACCTAATTTTTGTATTGATTATCTTTCTTGTGATGCCAAATAAAAAAAAAACAAAAAAAAAAACAATTCAATGAACTAATTACTAATGCTAAACCTTCGAAATTTAAAAAGACGTGATTCACGTGACACGGAAGTGTTACTTTTGATGTTAATTTTGATCACATTAGTGAGAAACGTTACTTGTATACTTATGGATTTATTATTATTTTTTTGACTTCTATTGTCGTTATTGTTGTTTATTTAATTGGGAATTTATGAATAATATATTACATTATGACCAAATTTATGATTATTGGAAAGAAATTCCGAAAAACTATTTTCTTTATTTTCTTTCAGATGAATAAAATATATATATTTGTATTTTCTTAAGAAAATAAAATGAAGTTTTTGCACATGAATCATTATACGGTTGATTCTTGATTATGCGTTATTGGAAAAATAAAATTTAAGTGCTTATTTATTATTATTATTATTATTATTATTATTATTTTTAATTTTTTTTTTTTTTTATCGGGCGGTTATTTATTGTGTGGCACGTTACTTTAGTTTTAATAATTAATAAATATTATTAAAAATATTAAATATTTTTTAATATTTTCGATATTTTTGGTAAGTCTACAATTCCAAATTCAGCGAGATTAAAATAAAATTTTCGTAAATGATAAACAAAAGAATTTATTAGATGTCTACGAAAGGAATTATAATATGTAATTCTTTTTTTTTGATTTATATGGAAATTATTCTCTCTTTCTATTATGGAATTTCTTTATTTCCATTTTATTTATTTATTTCTAGGATTCTACTAGACACAAAAATTCTGTTATGCACTTAATAATAATCTATCAAATTTTAAAATCAATTAATTAATTCTGAATAAAGTAATTCCGGCTTTAAAATTTTTTTTGGATTTCTGAATTATTTTTTTCGGAACATTTCACAACATAAATGTAAATATTGTCACCGAGTAAAAAAAAAAAGTACATTATCAGTTCAGTTATTCTCTATTTTTTGATAATTTACTACTCTTTATTTTTTTTTTCCTTGTTTTGTTATTTTTTCCTTTGTTTTATTATTATTATTTTTTTTCTTTTCACGCGGACATGTCAACTTTTTTCTCTTCTTAACGACAAGGCATCATAATCATAAAAATATTAAATTTAGTAAATTCAAAATAATCCCCAATAACCCAATAACCTAATAACCTAATAATAATAATTATAAGTTTTAAAAAGTTTAATATCGCTTCATTATTTGTTTTTTCTTTTTTCTATATGTATTTTTTGTTTAGAAAATATCGACTACATACAGAACCTACGGAACATATACAAAATATACAACATATACAAAAAATAATAGACTGATATAAAAAAAATATTAACTTCACAAACAAACATAACGACAACATATAATAGAACACATAATAAACTTTTACAAAAAGAGTACTTAACCTAAATATTTTCTTCCGTCCATAGGGTAAAATAATTATAAATAATACGAATAATATTAGAAAAATAAAATAAAATAAATGGAACAATCACAATCACAAGTGGTTAGGTTAAGTGATTATTCTTTTCTCGGTACGTATTTTAAAGAATTATATTTAGTATATTTATTATAATTATTATAGTTAGCATACAATCAAAGATCTCTCTACAGAATTTTTATTTATTTATTGAAGATATCTTTTTTTTTTAAAAAAAAAAAAGATAAATAAATAATGAAGAAATTGAAGAAAATTGAATAATTTATTTCGAATTATATTATTACCTTTACTTTTAGATCAATTCTAATTAAAAAAAAAAAAACAACTTTATTTTCTCAGAACGATCGGTTCATGAAGTTTATATATGGATATGGTTTATTATCCATGTCTGGAGAGTATGCATAAACTTCTTATATTATATAATTAACATAATATACAATTTATTCTTTAAATTTTTAATTAACTCTTATTTCTTTTTATATTTATTTTAGTGTGATAAATTTGCAGCGTTGAATTGGTATAAAATAAAAGCACTAGAATTAAAATCTTATGTTACTATCTTCATATTACTGGCATTACCATTGGATTCAATCTTTGATATTATTTTGGTACAATTCATTATTATTATTATTTATTTAAAGATATATATATATATATATATATATATATACATTTTGGAGAATATTATTATTAAAATTTTTTTATTATAAATATAATGATAATATAGACAAAAATAAAATATACAGAAGGATTATATTTATTTCCAAATATGAGAGTTCAATCAAAGCCTGAATCTCTGTGGTCACATAGCAACGAAATGTTACTCGTTCCAAATCGTTACGTTAGAATGGTTGGGATTAGTTTACAAACGTAAGTTTTAAATAATCCAAATTTAGATCTCATATTCTCTTGACTTTTACTCCCAAAATTTCGCCCACAAAAATTTTCACGCGCATTTATCCACAAATTTCACGACAACATCCATTCACATTTCATTATTGTTACATTAATACATTATTATAGAGGCACCTTATTTTTATTACAATGTTTCTGGAATTATCTTTCTAATTCAATTGCGAAAACTTCGTTGATGACAAGTTTTGAATTTAAATTTTACGTTGCCTGGGGAATAATATCCGTGATTTTATATCCAGTACTTCAAATTATTTTTAGAAACAATGTCATATTAAGAGAGGTAAGAGAATTTGATATTTATTTATTTATTCTTTTTTTACCTAATTAATATCTCAATCTCATTGACATTTAAATTATTATCATTAAAATCTCATCACCACTACCATCATTTTAATTTAGACTATTCCAAATTTAGTATTCGCATCACAATTATTTATTATAATGCTATTAGGATTTCGAACTCATTTTAGATTCAACAAATTAATTAAAATATCATCAACTCAAAATCAAAAAGACTCACCACACATTATTGCAAAAATTAGATATTTTATTGATATGAATAAAGTGTTGACATTATCTTTGTTTGTGATGAGTGTAAGTCTTTTAGTGTTGACCATTGATAATATCACTTCTACCAAACCTATTAATAATAGTAAAGTTGCAAGGTATCAAAAAAAAAATTATTGTTAATTATTATTTTTATTATTATTATTTTTTTTCGATAAATTTATTTATTAATCTAAAAAAAAAAAAAGAAATCTAACCTAAATATTTAAAATTTAATATTTGTTAAATATAGTGACTTGTTAGTAGCTCATGTCAATATAGCATCAATAATTGAATGGTTGGTTTTAATATTCATTTTTTATCCTCGTAAAGGATTTATTGGTACAGTCTCTAGTGGGAGCACGTATCATACAGCAGCTACCGTCTCGAATTTGAATAAACCAGTTTCACCTATTTCATCTCCTGAAATTATTCATATTACTGGATCTGGAATAGGAATGTCTCGAACACCTCATGATTCTTATATTGCTCAAAGTCAAGAAAAGAATTTAAATAAATCCGGTGGTACACCTTTCATACATTCCAATAATAAGAATAATAATAATAATTATTATAATAATAGTAATAATAAATTAAAAACGAAAGCATCTAGTTCAACATTATCTGAAGTCACTATACCTTCTTCTATACCTCCTCCTACTTCACCTCCTCCTACTATACCTCCCCCTAATCCTCCTACTACTCTATCTCCTACTACTATACCTCCTACTACTATACCTCCTACTACTATACCTCCTACTACTATACCTCCTACTACTATACCTCCTACTATACCTCCTACTATACCTCCTACTATACCTCCTACTGTACCTCCTATTATACCTTTACTGAAACGAAATATTTCAATATCAAGAGATGGAAAAATGATTTATGGAGAAACTAAACCTTTGGGTAAAGTAGGTGGATCGGAATTTGTAGCAGTAGAAAAAGCTTCAATACCATCATATTATTTAATGAATAATGATATACCACAATTACCAGAAGAAATTAGAAAATCATTAGCAGAACAACAATATCAACAACAACAACAACAACAGCAATCATCATCAAATAATAATAATAATAATATCATCACGGAACCCGAACCTCGAAAATCAACTCAAGAAGAACGAATACTTGTACTTCAACGACAACATGATGAATATAATGCATTAAGATTGGCAACCCAATCAAGAGGTCCATCGATGGATACGGAAAGAAGTAATTCCAATAATGGAATTTATGGTAATAATGGATTAAATGGTAGTGGAATGAATTTATCAATTGCTGCATCATCAATAATGGAAAAATCTCAACAAAAAATTCCTTCAACGACATCTACCACCACAAATACTCAAAGGAATTCAAGGATTTCCATTAATTCTAGTAATCGAAGTTTTGGTAATAATAAAAATTCCAATAGAAATTCTAGTAATTCGGCATCAAGTCATTATGAAGAGATAATGATGCATCATAATGATGATGATAATAATAATAACAATAATAATAATAATAATAATAATAATAACAATGAAGAAATAACGGATGGAGAGGAAGATGATGAATATTTTTACGCAATATGAAAAAAAAAATTTTATTATTAAATATTTTTAATAATAATATTTTTAAATGTAATATTATTGTATATTATTATTAATAGTTAATTTATTTTTATCAGTGTGTAATGATGAGACGATGATTATTATTATTATAAAAAAAAAAATTATTATTTTATTTTTATCAGTTATTTTTATTTATATTTATTTATTTATTTTAATAACTTTAATATTCTCTTTTTTTTTTTTTTACATTTAACATTTCTTTGGTTAAAAAGAAAAAAATCAACACCAAAGAAATTTCATTATTTCCTTTTCTTCTCAAAATGAATAAATAAAATAAATAACAATATTTTATATTGTTCTCATTATAACGTGATTAACTTGAAATTAACTAATAACTGATAATAATAATAAGTAACTGATAAAAAAAATAACTGATAAATTTAAAATATCAATTTATAAAAAAAAAACAAATCATCTAAATATTGAAGAAAAAAAAATTATTAATTAAATTGTTCTATTATTAAGCGAAGATTGTTTTTCGTTGATCAAATAAAAAATTATTGTGACACGAAATATAAATAAAAATAATGTTGTTAGGCTACGGCTTTAACAGCACCCTCAGTAATCTCGACGTCATCAGCATTTTCAGTGGCATCATCTACAGCTGTAGTATCAACGTCCCTACTATTCTCTTTTTCTGCAGCTTTCGAAGTATTTTTAACCGATTTCTGAGAACTCTTTGACATTCCCATCCCTTTCGAACCCTTAGTTATTCCTTTCGCAATGACACTAAAGATTCCGGATGATTGTTTTTCTTTGGTTGTTGGTTCGGTTTCTTCAGTTGGTTCTGTTTCTTCAGTTGTTTCGGTTTCTTTAATTTCTTCAGTTTGTTCGGTTTGTTCAGTTTCTTCAGTTGGTTCATCAGTTTCTTCGGATTTAGATTTTTTAATTAATTTAACTAATTTCTTGAAAAATTTCACGGTAGCAGAGTTTGCCATTTTTTTAATGGAAGATTGTTTGTATTAAAATGGTAAAATGTGTGCGTGTATATAATATCCGTATATTCCACTTATATATATATATATATATATATTCTAGATATATTCAGTAATTAAATTCTTTAAAGACGAAAAAAAAATAAAAATAAAATTTAAATTATTTATATTATTCTTATTATTTTATTATTTGGAATTTATTCGTGTGTTATGGAATTATTTTGAAACTGTGAGGAAAAAAAAAAGAGGATTTCTTCATGGTTATAAAGAAATTTGACGCGGTATGTGTGTGTACGTGAATAACTCCTGTTATATGGACTATGCTATGCTAAGAAATTAGATAGTAAACACAACATAATATGATATTAAACAGGAAGTAGTACATAATAATTATTTCCAATAATTTCCGGAGGAAGAAATTTAAACATCCAAAAATAAAAACATGACAAGAAATCCATTACTCTAATACTATTTTAGGTGACACCGTCAAAAAAATTTTATTTATATTTTCTTTTCTTTGACCTGTTAAATCCCAAGAATACTTTTTACTGCTGAAAAATTTATTATTTTTTTGAAATAACAATATAAAATAATTTAAAAAATAAAAATAAAGATATGCGTACAAAAACTTAAAATAATTGGTTACATTTTTTAAATTTCCAATGAACTTTATTTTTATTTCATAATCATCATCATTTTTTTTATTATTATCGTATTTGTCTCTGACAAAAAATCATTTTACGAAAATTTGATCACTTAGAAAAGTTAATTTCATATGATTTTTATGATTTTTTATAGGCTAATCGTTACATTAAAGGATCCCCAATATATCCAAAATATATAATTCTTATTTGAACATCGTCGTACGAGATAAATCGTTACAAAAGTTCCTTCATTTTGAAATAAACAATACTATTTTATTTTCGAAATAAAACAAACATGCTGAACGTAATAATGTTGAACGTAATATTTTTTATAACCATTAGAAAAAATGTCGTGGTCACTAAGTTCTGACTTCTCTCTTATAAATAACCCTTCTTCTGTATGGTCCTACGGATTAAAACCTGATGGTTTCCTAACTGGACCGTTTAGCTTATTTACGAACCTAGTTCGGGACTTAAATAATGGAAATGGAACTGGCATATTCGCTTGGCTTGAAAATGGCGCATCATTCGGTAACTCCTGGTTAGGTGTCTATTATAATCCTAATCCAACGACTACTATCGTGGGTTATTGTTGCAGCAAAAAGATATTTCCTGCTAAAAGTGTATGCATGCATCCCAACACTGATAGTGGTTCCTCTGTTGTAAGGTTTACTGCACCAACGAATGGGAATTATAGCCTAGACGTGACATTCCAACACGTCGATGATACAGCAACCAATAGACATACGGGAGTTTACATAATACATAATGATTTTGAGATTCTTTGGGAGACCGATCTAAATGGCGTCGGATATTCAGATTCGTTCAAGTCAATTGATAGCGGGATTGTTGTAAAAGAAAGGGAAACTATCGATTTCATTGTAAGCAAAGGTTTAGATGGTACGTCATCTTACGATATGACTTTCGCTCGTGTGGATATTCAATTGGTTGCAACTTCAACGAATGAAATCCTCCCAACAAACACGGACTCAATAAATTCGACGAATAAAAATCATGGTTCTTCAGTAACAGTTGTAATTTTTATTGTATTACTATTTATTCTCGTTATTACTGTTATTCTGGGTTATGTTTATTACAGAAAAAATTACAAGAAAAAAGGTCAACCTGAAAATCTGGTCACATCCAGGGCTAATCATGAGGTTATTGAACTTTAGTTTCTTCTATTTACTTTATTAATTATTTTTTTCAATGAGTTTTGTATAAAGGATCACATATATTTCATTATGAAATATTGTCCCTAATATACAAGTATCATAATAATAATAATATCAAAGGTAGATTCATTGATTATATAATTACATTTTAATAAAGTTATGCAATATTCGATTTTATATGTATAGATTAATTCGTGATACATGAGAAGATGATCACATTTTATTCAATTTGCGAATTTCATATCCAATTATTAAAAATTATTTTAATATAGGATTCACACAAAAAATGAAATTTGATACTTTATATCAATTTTGTGACTTAGAATAACAATTATGTAATAATTTCCCATGAAAATTAAAACCTTTACTTAGACCTTATTATTAAAAATTTGTTCTGGTTATTTCCACGGGTAACCGGAATATTCTAGATTGATGTATCAAATAAATATAATTTGGTGTAATCAGTTACAGCAACAGCAATTTTTTATTATATCGCTTTTATTTTTAACTTCTGCTTTTAATACATATTTATTATTTTTTTCTTTCTCAAAGTACATACATTACGTTAGAACTGTACGTATCAATATATGACATGCAGATAAGATAATTATTTCATCCACAATCCACGCGAAATAAATTTCAATAAGTCTTCATATCATTCACGTGAAAAATCCCATAACTTTATCAAATTTATCCAAATTTTATAAAACCGAATCGAGAAATTTTTATCGATTCCTTATCCTCTCAAGCCTTTTGGCTAAGATCAAGTGTAGTATCTGTTCTTTTCAGCTTAATATCTGAAATGTTGTACACCGTACAACTTTGATATTAAACGAATTTTTGTAATTGGGGAGGAAGTCCCTGGCTTGCCATACTTTCTCCCACGGGTGTTCCTAGTATTGCACTACTTCTAGGTAACGCCCTCATAATCATTAAGCGGGTTGGGAATTCTAAAATTAAAAATAATTAATCAATTACTAAATGTATAATTAATATTAACTAAATTGGTTAATCAAAAGAGAAAAATAATTAAAAATGATTTTCAAATATTGCGAAAAATTCATACGATTTACTTTTTTAAAAAACATTCCCATTCTAGCCTTTTTTAGAGATAATTATCATCAGATTTTGTTGATTTTTTTTTGTTTATAACAAAAATAAATTGGCTCCGATCACGATTACTAATTAATTCGTAGCACGTCATACGATATTTTATCATTCGATACTTCATAAAAATTACACAATGGTCAAGAGAATAATCATGAAGTCATTATTCAAATATTGCTCAAAGATCCGATAAATTTCTAGTTCTTTCTCGAAGATGTCATCATATTCTCACACAATAAATATAAATACCCTCTAACCAAGTCCCAAGCGAAGAAACAAAACTCACCACAAACAATTAAAAAAAAAAAAAAAATTCTCAAATATTCAAAAGTTTTAAAACGGCCTTCTCGTCTTTTCTATCATCGTTATTCAATACTTTTACAGATCCCAATACGAAAACACTTTTAATAATCTATCTTACATTTAGTGTATCAATATTATTAGCAATGGCACTTTCAACTTTTGGATCTCGTGGTTTAACAGGAGATGCTCTCTATGATGATACAATTTCTAGAATCCGTCGTGATTTTGATCGTATCTTTTCCGATTTCTTTAATGATGCTCCAAGACCTTTGAGTTTGGGACATGTTGGTCCTAGTGGTTCTGGTGGAGTTTATGTTCCTCGCGTTGATGGTTGGTACCTAAGTTTTTGAGATATACATTATTTATTCTTTTATTAAAAAGAATAATTTAATTAAAATAATTTTTTATAACAATAATAATAATAGTTCGTGAAGTTGACAACAATATTGTCGTTCATGCCGAATTACCTGGGGTTTCAAAAGAAAATGTAAATGGTAAGTTTTCAAATATTAAATTATTAATTGAATTAACATTTATTTTTGAAAAAATAATCGGAAATATATATATATATATTTTATTTTTAGTTGATATTCGTGATAATCATCTTATCCTCAGTGGTGAAAACAAACAAGAAAGTAATTATGATACTTCTACAGGATGGGTTCGAGAAAGACGATTTGGCCGTTTTCAGGTAAATTTTATATTAATTATTTATTTTTATGAATATTTTTTTTCATGAATATTTTTTTTTCTATTTTACGCTTCATTTTTAAACTTTTCTATAATATTTTATCTATTTCTATTACTTTACGAATTTATAGAGAAGTATCCCTCTTCCGGGTAATGTTGATTTTGAAAAATCTAATGCCAAGTTCTCTGATGGTATCTTGGAAATTAAAGTAAGTTTTTTTTTTTTATATTATTTATAAATTATTTTTTTTTTCATTATCATCTTTTAACGATTAAATAATAATTTATTACCTATTTTAAATAGCTCCCACGTACTCAAGAATCTACTGGAAAACGTATTACTGTTGAATAGATGATGATAATATAATTATAATAATAAATAGTTAATAGTGATATATAATATGTAATTATTATTTTGATTTTTAAATTAATAAAATTTTGTAATTTTAATATAAATTTAGTTGTTTGCTTTGATCCTTTTGATCCTCTGATTGTTGTTTACTGCTTATCATTATTGCTTATCATCGTTGTTTATCTTTGGTTTATCTTGATTATTGCGTTATTTGTATGAATTATGAAAATAGTAAAATTATCGATAAAAGCTGGTTCTTTTTCTGGCATATTTTATTTATCTCCTCGAAACGTGCGCGTTATATTGATTTCTCCTATTTATTATATTTATTATTTTTACACCTGATCTGACGTTATCATCATTTCAGGAGGATTTCATACTATTTTAAAAATGCTAAATAAATTAACCTAACCAAATCAGTTTAATTTAACTCGAAACTCGTATTTATATATAAAAATAACAAAAAAAAGGAAAAAAATTATGAGTTGCGCGTGAAAGTGGTGTAGATAATGATTCGTATTTATAAAAATGGATTTCGATATTCACTCGATATTCACTTTGTCAATTATTTCATTCATTCACTTACTCACTCTCACTCTCTTCAATTCTCGTCTTTTGTTAAATAAATAAAAACATGGATTCTGCGCCTCAAACTAATTATTCTGCAATATTTTTCGCTTCTATTCAGGTATTAAAAAAAGATCGAATATATAAAATGGAGTGTTCATAAATTATATAAAATCGAGAATTATATAGATATTCAGGATTGAGTAATAAATATGTATAATTTTTTTTATTATTAGTCAAGTAGCGAAGTGTTGATTGTATGCATAGCTGGATATATGGCTGCAAAATATGGAATAATAACAGAAAATTCACAAAAGGTATTTGAAAATAATTTTTGAAATATTCTCTTTTTAATAATATTAAAGATAATAATAATAAAAATAAATATGTATTAATTATAAACATTTAATTGATAATTTAAATATTATTTTAGAATCTCTCACAATTAATAATAAAAATTCTTATGCCATGTCTTTTATTTTCCGAGATTGGACCAGTCATAAATATCAACAAATTAATAACGCTTTGGCCTTTACCAACATTTAATTTAATATTTACAATAATTAGTGCACTATTTGGAATATTTGGAGGTAAAATGATATTAAGTTTATCAACGGCGGATACCAAATTCGTTATGACGGGAATAATGTTTAATAATATAGCATCCTTATTAATGGGATTATTAAGAGGTATGGAAAATACCAGTGCAATGGGATTATTATTTAAAGATGCTGATGATACACCGAAAGCATCAATTAAACGAGGAGAATCTTATGTATTATTAGCTGTCCTTTTTAATACTCTTTTACGGTAACTATTTTTTTTTTTTTCTTTTAAAAAAAAAATTTTTTTAAACATACATAACATAAAAATATAATTTACAAAATTATTATTTTATTATTTAATTTAATTTAATTTAATAGATGGAGTCTTGGTGCATATTTACTCAAAAAAGAAACTCCAAAAGTAGAAAACATTGAAGATGATCAACAACGAATAACATATTCAACAACATATTCAACAATAATAATAAAAGATTCACCAACATATTCAACCACATCAACAATAAAAGATTCATCACTTCCAATTCATTTTGAAACGACCCAATTATTAAATAATAATAATAATAATAATAATCATAATGATAATGATAATAATAATAATTATAATAATTATAATTATTACCTCAACATTATTAAAAATAATAAAATAATTAAAATAATTAATGAAATCATGAATCCACCATTATATGCAGCGATATTAGCATTAATAATTGGTATAACGAGACCATTAAAAGTAATATTCTTTGGTGATAACGCACCATTAGCGGTATTCACACAATCAATTGAATACATTGGTACAATAACGATTCCACTTACATTAATGGCATTAGGAGCTCAATTAGCAAATTTACCAACTAGATCCAAAGGAGGAAAATCATTATTTCCATCAATTGGATATATATTAATTTGTAGATTTTTAGTAATGCCATTAATTGGAATTATCTTAGTCTTATTAACCAAAAATTGGTTCGTTCAGGATCCCATGCTTTGGTTTATCTTAATGTTGTTGGCGAGTGGTCCAACCGCCGTAAATTGTTTAAATTTAGCTTACTTAAATAAATCATTTGAAGAAGAGATGGCCACTTTATTATTTTATTCTTATATGGCTTTAGCTCCATTTATTACAATTATTGTGATGGGAATGTTATCAATTATTGGAAATTTTAATACTCGTTCTCATTCTCATTCTCTATAATAATTATTTATTCTTTATTCTATATATTTATTTATTTTATATATTTATTCTAATATTAATTCTATAAATTTTGTTCCACTCTTATTTATTATTTTTATTCTATATATTCTAAATTAATATAATTATATGATATAAATGTACTTTTTTTGAATAAAAATCTAGATCTTGAAGATCTGGTGATCAATTTACCATAAATAAATTTTTTTTAAAAAAAAATTTCCATTCATAATTTTTATTTTATTTTTTTTTTTTTTAATTATAATGGATACTAAAGAACATAAATCACATCGACCACGTCAATCAGGTGCAAAAAAAGAAAAAAAATTAAAGAATCAAAAGAAAAATGGTGGAAAAAATCCAAAGGTATATTACATATTAAAATAATTTTCATTAATTGTTGTTAATTGTCATAATAATTTTATTATTATGATTATTATTTTTTGTAGGCATTTGCACCATTATCAGGAAGAAAAGCCGATAAACTTGCTAGACGTAAACAAGAAATAATTCAAAAAAAACTTCATGTACCATTAGTAGATCGAACTCCTATAGAACCACCTCCAATTGTGATTGCAGTTGTTGGTCCACCTCAGGTATTATATTATTAATTTAATTATATATTAATTTAATAATTATTATTAAATTATATTAATTTAGTTAATTAAATTATTATAAATTAAATTATTATTCATATTAATTATCATATTTATTAATTATTATTATTATTATTATTATTATAGACTGGCAAGACTACATTAATTAAATCACTGGTAAAAAAATATGCCAAACATAATCTTTCAGTATTAAAAGGACCTATTACTGTTGTTAGTGGTAAATATAATAATTAATGAAATTAAATCATAAATTAATTAATTAAATCAATCAATAAATAATAATAATAAAATAATAATAATAATAAAATAATAATAATAAAATAATAATAATAAATAATAATATCAATATTAATAATTTAATATTTTATTAAAGGTAAAAAAAGAAGATTGACATTTATTGAATGTACCAATGATATGAATTGTATGATTGATATTGCTAAAGTAGCAGATTTGGTATTATTATTGATTGATGCAAGTTTTGGTTTTGAAATGGTAAAATAATATTTAATTTATTAATTAATTTATTAAAATTTAATACTTAAATATTTATTTATGATATTTTTATTTCACAATTACACATTAGGAAACTTTTGAATTTTTAAATATTTTACAAGCTCATGGATTTCCCAAAGTGATGGGAATTTTAACACATTTAGATAAATTTAAAAATAACAAAACTTTAAAAAGAGTGAAAAAACAATTGAAACAAAGATTTTGGACGGAAATTTATCAAGGAGCAAAATTATTTTATTTATCTGGGGTGATTAATGGTCGATATCCGGATCAAGAAATTAATAATTTGGGAAGATTCATTTCCGTCATGAAATTTAGACCTTTGATTTGGAGAAATACTCATCCATATTTAATCGCTGATCGAATTGAAGATTTAACTGATCCTGAAGAAGTTAGACAAAATCCTATTTGTGATAGAACTATTACTTTATATGGTTATTTACGTGGAACCAATATGAAATCTAATATGAAGGTAATTTATGTGATGTGAATTATTATTATTATTATTATTATTATTTCTATTATTTATTTCTATTATTATAACATTATCATATTATCATCATCACATTATTATAATATTAATAAATGATTACATTAAATAACAAATCTAAAAAAGGTTCATATTCCAGGAGTTAACGATCAATATTTATCAGATATAACAATACTTCCTGATCCATGCCCATTACCTGATAATAAGATAAGAAGGAGTTTAAGTGAAAAACATAAACTTATTTATGCTCCAATGTCTGACGTTGGTGGAGTTATGTATGATAAAGATGCTGTTTATATTGATGTATTGGGAAGTTTTACCAAGAAAAATATTATTACCACAAATACTACTAATGATATTGGTGATGGTGATGATAATAAAAATGGTAATTAATTAATTAAAATATTTATTATTATTATTATTATTATTATTGTTAATAATATTATTATTAAATAATAAATATAAAAATATATTAAAATATTATTAAAATGTGATTATTTAGATGAAATAGAAATATTGCAAGGACCTGGAGAAAAAATGGTGATGGAATTACAAGATGCATCAGAAACATTTGCAACGAAATTACAAGAAACTTCACTTTCAATATTTGCTAATTCTACTCCTATAAAAGGTGCTGATGTTGAAAAATTTCAAATTAATGGAAATCATAATAGAAATTTGGATGATTACTTAAATAATAATAATAATAATAATAATAATATCAACTCTGATTATGAAGAAGAAGAAGGTGAAGATGATGAAAGTGACGATGATAATAATAATGACGATGATGATGATGATGATAATGTAAGTGATAATAATGATGATGATGATGATGATGATGATGATGAGAGTGATAATAATAATGATGATGATAGTGAGAATAATAATGAGAATAATAGTGATTATGATGTGAGGAATAAAAAATTAATGACGAATAGAAGGTTAGCGTTAAATAAATATTCAGTTAATAATAATCCAGAAAATACAATTAATGAAGATGAAGAAGTGATCGCTTATGCTGAAAGTGACAGTGAAATTGGTGATTTAATTAATGATTTAATTGATGATGATTATGATAATAATAATTATGATTGTTATGATGAGGAGGATTATGATAATGGTGATAACAATGATGAATCTATTAAGAACATTAAGAAGAAGTCCGGTTATGATATTAACGATAAATATTATGATGATGATGATGATGGTGATAATGATGAAACAGATAAAAACGATGATATAATAAATAAAACAGATAAAAACAATAGTATAATAGATAAAATAGAAGAAGATGATGGTGCATTAAGATGGAAGTCTGATTTAGTTACTAAAGCAAAAAATATATTTTTTTCTAATCGACGAGTAAATATTATGCAGTTAATTTATGATGAGAATAAAACTCCTGAGGAAATTTCACGTTATGATCTTGCTCATCCAGATAAAGTAGCTCAAGAAATGAATAATAATGACGATGATAATAATAATAATAATAATAATAATAATATTGATGATGATGACGATGATGAATTTTTTAAACTTATTAAATCAAATAATAATGATGATGAAAAAGATAATAATAAATTAGATATAATAGATTCTTCAAAAACAATTTTCGATATCAATGAACTTGATGAATGGAATGATGAAAATGTTAGTATTCTTATTCTCATTATTATTATTTTTTGTAGTAATTATAATATTTATTACCTTTTTATAATCTATTTATATATAGGCTCTCGATTCTATTCGAAATAGGTTCATCACAGGAAGTTTAGATGATGATGAGGATGATAATAATAATAATTCTGGAGAAGAAGATGAAGACGATGAAATTAATGGTGATTTCGAAGATCTTGAAACCGGTGAAATAATAAAATCCACCACAACTAATGCAACAAATTCTCATGATCAAATTGAACAAGAACAACTTGATCAAAAAAAAGAAATCTTGAAAAAAAAATTCGATGCCGAATATGATGATGAAAAAGAAGACGCCGGCCCGAAAATAGATTTTTATGATGAAATGAAAGATGAAATTAATAAACAGTTACAATTGAATCGTGAAGAATTTGAAGATGATGATCCACTTGTTAGATCTAAGGTTGAAGGTTTTCGACCCGGAAATTATGTTCGAATTCTATTAAATGGAATGCCTTGTGAATTTGTAAAATATTTTGATCCCATTTATCCTATTATTGTTGGAGGTTTATTACCTAATGAAGAGAATTTGGGGTTTCTTCAGGTAATTTATTTTTGTATATCTATTTATATCTACATTTATATTCATATCTACATTTATATCTCATTTATATTTATGTCTTATTCTATAATATAAATATAATTATATCCACATCTAATAATATATCTACATCTAATAATATATCTAATATATTTAAAGAATTATAGTTACGCATAAAACGTCATCGTTGGCATAAAAAAATACTTAAAACTAAAGATCCTCTTATATTTTCATTGGGTTGGAGAAGATTTCAATCAATACCAATTTATTCATTAAATGATGGAACACATAATAGAATGCTTAAATATACTCCAGAACATATGCACAGTTTAGCTACAATTTATGGTCCCATTCATCCTCCAAATACTGGATTTTGCGCGATACAATCTATATCGGATAATAATACGGTAACTTTTTATTATTATTAAAAACTCTTTTTTTTTTGAAATAATAATTTATAATAATAATAATAATAATTTCTAATAATAATAATTTCTAATAATAATTTCTTATCAACTAATAAATAATTAGTCGGCTTTTCGTATAAGTGCTACAGGGATAATTCTTGATATTAATCATTCCGCTGATATCGTTAAAAAATTAAAATTAACCGGTACACCATATAAAATATTTAAGAATACTGCTTTCATAAAAGATATGTTTACTTCGGCATTGGAAGTAGCAAAATTTGAAGGTGCGGCTATTAGAACAGTTTCGGGAATTCGTGGACAAGTTAAAAAACATTTACCGGTAAATTTTGTTATATTATATTATTATATTACCATCATTATTTTTATTTTATTTGTATTATTCTTATTTATTATATTCTTATTTATTAGAAACCAGAAGGTCATTTTCGTGCAACTTTTGAAGATAAAGTATTGATGAGTGGTAAATTTTGAAAAATTTCCTATATAATCTAATTATTAATAACTAACAAAACAAAAAAAAATTGAGAAATAAAAAATATTATTATAAATATCTGAACATATCAATATTTTTTTATTATTTACTTAGATATAATATTTTTGAGAGCTTGGTATCCCATTAAACCTCCAAAATATTATAATCCAGTTACTTCATTATTATTGTCATCCAAGAAAGAATGGCAAGGTGTACGTTTGGTTGGACAAATTCGTAAAGATTTACTAAAATCCGTACCAAATAATCCTGATTCAAGTTATAAAGTAAGTTTTATCAAGTTATCATTCAGATAATCTTTATTATCTTTTATTTTTAATTTTCATTTATTTTTTATTTTATTTTATTTATTTTTATTTATTTATTTTTATTTTATTTTATTTATTTTGATTTTATTTTTATTTTATTTTAATTTTTATTTTAATTTATTTTATTTTAGAAAATCGAACGTCAAACTCGTCGTTTTAATCCACTTCATATTCCAAAATCAATTCAATCATCTCTACCATTTAAATCTAAACCTAAACTTCCTAAAAAACAAACAAAACCAACTTACCTACAAAAACGTGCGGTAGTTTTGGAACCTCAAGAAAAGAAGATTTATACTCTCATGCAACAAATACAAACCTTAAAGAAAGAGAAAGATAAAAAACGTAAAGAAAAGCAAGCCGAAAGAAAAGTTAAACATGATCAAAAAATTGCTAAAGAAGAAGTCAACAGATTAGAAAATGAAAAGAAAAAAAGAAAATTATATTTCAAAAAGGAGGGATTAATTGAAAAGAAAAAGAATGCAAGTTCTTCTTCCGATTTTAGAAAATCTAAAAAATCAAGAATAGAATAATATATAAATAAATAATAATAAAATAGAATTCATTGTAATTTATTTTAAAAATTTTAAAAATAAACAATTTCTACAATTTCAAAAAGCAAAATTACCTTAAATAACTTTTTAATAAAATCATTGTAAATATTTTCAAATAAGGTGACCTTAGAAAATGGATCAATAATAAGGACAATTAATAAAATCATAATAAACCATGGTTCAGTAATGTAGCAATTTTGATGGATTCCGATGAATCTTCTAACTATCAATCTGACAAAGGATTATGTTATGGTAAAATTTTATTAATGGTAAAAATAGAAATTGAAAAAAAGCCTTCATTGAGTCTTGCGTTA
>CAJVPK010000388.1:27500-35369 GCA_910592015.1 Diversispora eburnea | reverse complement strand
CTGATTGCCTGACTTACGGTGTGTCGTGATATTGTGCACAGTAAAAGCGTATTAGTGATATATATATTAAATTATTACGTGATAAATTTGAGACTGATTGGTGTAACTTTCGCTTTGTTCTGCACAGAACGTGACAATAGGCAAAATCGGAACATTAAAATTTTATAATAAAAAACATTTTAGATTTTCAAATTTTGTTTTCTGTTGTGGAGAAACCAGAAATTTTCTTAATTTTTGCAGATTTTAAAACTGTTAAAATAATATAACAAATATTCCATATTTTTCAGAATAATATATATTTAGGAGTAAATATAGATAAACTCTGACAAATAAATTCAATCCTAAAGTTTCTTTAAAAAAACTAGTAAGTGACCCGTCGCTTTGCTGAAGAATTGAAGATCAAAAGTATGATTTTCGAGTGAAAATTTAAGATGACATTTAATATTACATCATAAACCATTCTTTAAAAGTTTTTTATTTTTATTTTTCAAACATTGAAAATTCAACATAATATAACTATAAATGTTATCACTATCGGCATAAATTCTTTTTTTACTAATGGTAATTAATATAATGTCGTGTCGTAAGTAATTAATTATATTTTCTGGGAGGAAAAAAATGTTCATTCTTGGTGTCAAGAATCAACAAAAAAAATTTTCTGCTCTTCTTTTTTAATTTTATATTTATTTTTGAGTTTTATTCACGGGAAATCTAAATTTAATTCATTGTAATAAATTTCTTTATTAACATTTCCTTCTGATATTCTGATATTGAACGTGATATGAGATATATCAAATTATAAAAAAATTACAAATTGTTCTTTCTGAGATAGAGGACAATGAAAGATGAAAACAGTCACGACTATATAGGTCCTGAATCAAAGGGAAAGCGTAAATAAATGAATAATCAATTGATTTATAATTTTATATCAAGTATCTCTTATATTATCTTTCTTTTGACATAAAAACTATTGTTGTACACACATGAGAATAATTGCTTTTAGAATTATTTACTGGATGTTTGGTATTTGGTTTTGACTTCAAATATCTATTAAATCATTACGAAGCAAGTTACGAAGTTATAACAATACAAGTATCGTAGTGACATAATAACAAAAACAAATATATAAGTTGATCTTTTTTTCTATTTTATTTTTATTTTTTATTTTTATTCTTTAGATCCTTAGATCTCTCTAAATCGTAAAAATGAATTAACATCAACTTTGAATATTTATCGGTCTTCTACTTCAACAGCTATTACTTCTTTACGTAAATCAAAAGTTCCTTCTTTTTCTACTACTATCAGTATGAATCCTAATATTAATTCGAATACGAATACCACCGTTAATAATCCTAGTATGAATGTTGTTAATATGAATCCTAATTCGAATGTTATAACTCCCGGAACGTCGTCGTCTTTAAATAACAATAATTATAATATGGTTTCGACAAGTGGAACGGGATTTGGATATGCCCAACCGATTCCGTATGATTATCATTTTTCATTTTTTTTTTACTTTAATTCTTTTTTTTTAAAAAAAATAGAAATAGATAAGATACCTTCACTTCCGTACGCCCGCCATATTACTAAAGGAATGAAGAGATAAGTATCATTTTTCTATTTAAATTTTTTTTTTTTGAAAAAAGTAAAAGTAGATACCTTCGCGTACGTCCGCTCAACTGATTCCGTATTCCCAAAGGAGAGAAGAGGTATCATTTTTCTTTTTTTAGGAAAAAATAAAAATAAATACCTATGGATATCTTCTTCAATATTTAATATTCTTGTTCCATAATATTATAAACCTCTCTACTTTCAAATTTATTGCGTAATAAATTTTTAGATTATATTTTGCCGCCGTATGCCCGCCCAAATTCCTAAAAGGAGAGAAGAGGTAAGTATCGTTTTCTTTTTTTATTTTAATTTTTATTTTTTAAAAAATAAAAATAATAACTTCCCTTCGTCATCCATCATCCATCCAATCGAATATAAAAACACGCTTACCCGAATATGTCCGTTTCAACCGATCCTATTTAAAAGATTACTAAAGTACCTATCCGGATATCCGGATAAGTCTTAAACGGATCCCACCACTAGCTCAGATTTCAGCATCCTGTTGCCAAGCTTTAACACAGAATAAATAAATAATATAAATAATAACTAAATTTTAATAATTTAATAAATACAATATGAAGCATAATAAATATAATGGCAAATAATAATATAAAACTATGCATAATAAGATAATATGAAATATATTGGATTGTCTAATCCAAAATTCAATCTGGATTGAATTATTAATAATAAAATTCTACTTCATGAGAAGATTAGACAAAATTCACATCTTGTGATCTATCTCATATAAATCTCATAAGTAATCCATATTATGTGAACAAGATTGAATTACTATTTGGATTCAGCAGATCATATTAAATCCAGATTGGATGTTAGATTAATCCAATCCAAATCAATCTCTATGTGAATGCAATAAAGCACAATAAACTTAATATATTACCAGTTAAAAAACTTATTTTGAATTGTTCGAGTTTCTTGTGAAGAGGAATGCATAGTAATCTTTTTTTTTAAAACGTACGTGATCTTTGATTGATTCATGTCTTTATCTTCATATGGAACTTTTTGAAATAATAATTTCCTAAAGCAAGCATTCCAAAACTTTTGTTGAAATGAATGAAAGATAAAATAATTAAGAAAGAATAAGTAGAATACATAAATAAATGAAATATAAGAATATAAATATTTATCTAAATATTTCATTTGAAAATATATCTCACTTTTTTAGGATCTAGCATTCTTTCAAACGCAAAAAATATTTGTTATCTTTTATATTAGTAGTAGTTGCCTGGTTGTTATGGCGAACGTATTTGAAATTTGATAATTTGGTACAAGTTGTTTAGTCATCTAAACAATGCTAAAAATAAACTTATTATATTTATAAAAAAAAATAATAAAATTAATAATTTATTGTTTATACATTTAACTTACCATGATATTTACGCTTCCAATATCGTGATGAAGAATATCACACGTCGTTTGTAAAAAAACCAGACTACAACATATATCAAGAGCCATTTGAATTTTTGAACGCACGCCAATCTTGAAGTCTGCTCATTCAAATAACATCTTGGTCTTCGGCTTTTGAAAGACCATCGAATTTAAGAATATTTTTTGATCCTTTTAGTTTCCCTAATATGGAAAGATGCGTTTTAATTTTTTGACAATAATTATAGTTTTTGCATGCGACATTTTTCTCATTATTCTCATAACAGTTGTTCCACGACCTCCGAACTTGAGATCTTTAACTCCTTTGGATCTATCTCGATAGTATTCAAAAAATTAGATAAAAAAAATAACCATAAGTTTCATAAACTTTTTACTTTGATTCGTCTATAATATAATTTACCTTTGCCATTTCTTCGAGATCTGAACTAAGACTTGATTAATTCTTCTTTGCTCATCATTACGTAAAATGTAAATCATTCATAACGGATTCAAACTCACTGTTAAGATATTCAACTTTTCTTTGACTGAATTTACGTGGAAATACTTTTGAACCAGAAAGCTAGATAAATTGGCCATAAACTGTTTTATTTTTTCCATGACTTCGATAAAATGATGGAAAGCTCTAAATTTCTAATTGATAATTCAGCTACATTTACACGATCAATAAGAGAAATTCAAACTTTTTTATTATATTTAGCATTGGCATAGATTTTATTTATTTCTGTAATAATGATGGTTACAGTAGAAAATAAAGGTAGATAAGATTGAACCACGTCTCCAATAATTTCACCTAAAGCACTTTTTGTACTTTTTGTTAATTCTGAGTCAGAATTCTAACATCTTTTTCATGAACTGCATCGCCTTGCAAAATCTTAGGTGTCTCATCTTCGCTTTTCCACTCTATCAAGCTTAGTGAAGACGTTTGATCACTGTGCACTTGATACGGTATCTGATGTTGATCATTTAATTCATTTGATACGGGATCTTTACTGATTGAAATATTTTCACTAAGAATATTAAAACATTTTTTTAATTGAGTATTTTCAAGAGAATCACAAATCTTTTCTTAGTTGGTCTCAGATTTGGATCATCTTTCCATGTCAATTGAATAGATATTATTGTAATTTAATAATTTAATGGTGTTTCGTGAATATTTGCTCCTCTTAAACCAGAAATAACTATATTATTAGTACAGCATGAGCTGAAATGTTATGAAATGGTGGTTTTCCACTAGATAATTCCCAAAAAGAACACCTAAACTATATATATCTGAAGCTTTATTTCTCTTATATGTATTTATATTTCGTAAATATGCGAGATCTGTATATGCTATAATTCCACCTTCAAGTGAATTTGAATTTTCATCTAATTGTTGAGATAATCCTAAATCTGCAATCAATAATTTTCCTTCGTGAACCAAAATATTCTTTGAATGTTATTAAAAGTAAGTTTAGATATATAATTTATACAATTCATAATTCACAAAATTTCATAGTTATATATATATAGCCCACAATTACCAAATTTCGATGAATAATATTATTTTGATGAATAAACCTCTCGCAATATCTTTAGCCATACTAATTTTAGCATTCCAATTGAATTTTTCAAAATTATTTCGTAGATAAGTCCGCAAATTGCCATCTTCAACATATTGTAATACTAGATAATATTTTTCTGTTGAAGGATCTAAGTAATATTTTTATTGAAAATAATTACTTTTGAATAAAGAATATGAATTCAACATGTAATTTCTAAATAATAATTTATTTTACCTATGCTGATTCCGTAAAAATCAATAATATTATCGTGGTTGTTGACTTCGTGACTAATAGTTTCGAAAAAAATATTTAATTTCAACTAAAAATATTGTAATTAATGAAAACAAGAGTTACTTGCCTCTTTCATAAATTATTTATAAATTTCGTCGTCATTATCATCATTAAATCCGTACAAACATTTTAATGCGACATAATTTCTTAAAGTATTCGAGTAAGCCTTTCTTTACTTCAATGAATCCTCCCGTTCCAACTTTCATAACGTTTTCAATTGTATTAAATCAGTAACTATGTGCAAAAAAAAATAAGTTGATCTTAAGCACAATGGATAATTTACTCAGCCTGATATACTCCATAGTTTATCTGAGTTACACAAAAGTTTGGTTAAAGTTTTAGAACATTGGTATTTTTCTATATTCTATCCAATTCCAATAGTGATATGGTATAAGTTTTTTTTTTGCAATAATTTAAATTCTTCTAGAAATTGATTATTTGATACGTTTATGTTCTTGGAAAATGAATTCATTAAGTTATCTAAAATTAGTTCGAATCATAACAGATAATATAAATTAAATTTTAAGTGGCAACTAGTTTAATTTACTGGCCGAAGTAAGAGCTATCATTCTGATTCAAGATCATTTCGTGCATCCACAATTTATTTATTTTATGAAAAAGTACATAAAATACATTATTTTATATTTTCATTTCAATAAAATGAAATAAAAGATAAATAAATAATAACTATTAAGTAATAAATATTTAAGTCATTATCTTAATGGATCAATTATTCAGAGCAGTAATTTTCAAATCTTTTGTTCCTAATTCAACATCCATTTATCTAAATATCTTTCCATATCACCTAAATTATATTGGCTGTAATATCATCACCATTTGCTACCATGAAACAAAAACTTTGCAATCAAATTCAATTCCTGGTGTGTTAAATAAAGAAAATTCATAACGTAGTTGAGCATCTGCAATCCATCATCAGCTACTTCTTTGAAAAGTAGGTTTGCTTGAACACATCAGGAATATTTATAAGGCGGATATTTTCAAAGTTTTCGGGACCTTCGCTCGCGATTTACGCGATTTTCTACTAAGGTGTTTCTAAGATAGATAGAAGCTCCTCGTTCAGGGCTACAAAGGGCTACAAGATGATATATGTTTCGGGCTACAAAGGGATACAATATTTTATATGTTTCGTCTCTTGATATTCGCCGAAATATTGGTTTAAATAAAAACGTCCGTGTAAAAAATTTTCAAAATATTTCACTGGATGCGAAACATTTACACGGACGTTTTTATTTAAACCGGAATATTTCAACGAATATCGATATTACAGAGACAAAACATATATCACTATAGACCTGAACGAGGCGCTTCTATCTTAGAAACACCTTATTAGAAAATCGTGAACGAATGCATAAAAACGTAAATATACGCAAATATTTTCAAAAATTTACATAGGTCACGAAAACTTTCAAAAATATCCGCCTTATAAAATTTCCATCTTTTTCCTGTCTAAAAGTCCTTCTGATAAATAATATCACATCCAATATTTTGAAAATAAATTTAGCATTTTTCTTTGAAACATAACCATGCTTTTCGATGATCTTTATTCTCATGAATTTCAATGCCTTCTTCAAGTGGTACTATCGTTGGAATAAATCTGAAAGTTCCATCTAAATTTAATATTCCAATAGGATTTAAGGTTGGTGACTTGTCCATAGGATAATTCTTGAATTCTTAAGAAAATTTCCGTGGATTTCAATACCCTGTTGCCAAGCTTAATACAAATAATAAATAAAATCTTATTAATTTAATCAAATCATATGAAACACAATAAGCATTAGGATAACAATAAATATATTACCAGCAATTATAATCTTTTGAATTATTTGATTTTCCGATGAAAAGTCATATAAAACAATTTCTCTCGGCCACCTTTTAAAACATACTCTCTGATTGAAAGAAGTCCTTATCTTCATATGGAATTTTTTGAAATACTAATTCTCAAAGCAGCATTCCAAAACTTTAAAAAATGATAAATAGAAAGAAAAGAAAAGAAATTTTATTTATATGAAGAAACCAAATGAAAACATAAGTATATAAATATTTACCTGAATATTTCATATTTGAAATTAGATCTCATTTTTTTTTTAGATCTAACATCTTTTCAGGAACCTTCCTGGCTGTTATTATGGTAAAGAAGTTAAATAGACCAATTATATTTATAAAAAAAAAATTTGTTTGCATATATATTTTTTAACTTACCATGATATTTGCGCATCTAATATCGTGAAGAAAAACTAGACCACGACATATATCAATACGTCAATCTGATTCTTTTAGTTTCCCAATAAGGCAAGATATGCTCTAATTTTTGACCTTCGGTTGTTGCGTACGGGGTCTTCCCCATTTTATTATTTTTCTTATAATAGTCATTCCACGTAGATCGTCAGCCCTCCCAACTTGGATCTATCTCATCCCAATTGCCGTAATTAGATTGGCATTAGGTTTGGATTCATACGCAAACATTTATATTAACAAATTATTATAAAAAAAATGAATAAAAAAATAAATAAAAAAACAAATAAAAAATAAATAATAAAAAGATAAATAAAAAAAAATTTAAAAAATAAATAAAAATAAAATAAAAAGATAAATAAAAATAAAAAATAAAAATAAATAAAAATAAATAAAAATAAATAAAAATAAATAAAAATAAATAAAAATAAATAAAAATAAATAAAAATAAATAGATACCAACCCATCTCGAACAGATTCAGTTTGAGAAATTTCATATCCAAAAATAATTATTATAAACCATAAGATCTAATTGTGATCCGCAAGCATTTCTTTTTATACCTTTTTTGTCATTTACTTCGATCTTTTAAAAAGTCTACCAGAATGGTTTTAAAAATGATGGATAATTCCACAAATCTTCATAAAAAAAGTACCTGTGTTTCTTATAATAGAAAGGATTATATTAATCATTATGGAATTGATTGATCATTCATGCATTAAAGATAATTTTATTCAAGAACTTGAACTTTTATAAGGTTGACAAATA
>CAJVPK010000388.1:0-22500 GCA_910592015.1 Diversispora eburnea | reverse complement strand
TAATAAATAATAATAATAAATAATAAATAATAATAATAAATAATAATAATAAATAATAATAATAATAATAATAATAATAATAATAATAATATTATTATTATTATTATTATTATTATTATTATTATTAATTTGATAATAAATAGATAACGATCATAACCATCAATAAAATTTATATTAGATTAGATAATTATGAATGATGAATGATTGAATTATTGAATGAATGAACGAACAATTAAATGAACGAAGAAATAATAATTTAATTAAAAATAAAATTTAAAAAATATAAATGAAAATAAATGAAAAGGATGAGAGAAAATATAAAATAATGATGATGAACCTAATCCCCCAATCAGATTAAAAAAGAATATGGGTTAGGATTGGTTTCGTGAGAAAGGAGGTTTTTCACGAGAGGGGTAAGATGATTATTTAACAACCCCATCGTTAAAGCAATTATTAAAATTTTTAAAATTTTTGAATTATATTTACCTCACACTATGATTATAGTATTATTAAAAATTCTAAAAAAAATTTTTATCTTGTTAAAAATTATTGATAAATTTCTGATCCCATTTCAATTAAAAAAAATTTTGAAAAATTGAATAAAATTGAATAAAATTGAATTAAATTGAATAAAATTGGATAAAATAGAATAAATTGGATAAATTCGGATAAAAAATTGATTTTATTGAATAATTTGGATAAAAATTGAACGAAATTCAATAATTTTAACAGTTCATAACTTCAGGCTCAGAATTAATTAACTTACCAAAGAGAGAATCATATAAACGCGAATGATGATTTTTGATTGATTGATTAATAAAATATAGATAAGATATACTGTAGTAAGTATTAGTATTAGTAGTATTGGTAATAGTATTAAACAGGTTATTATTATTATTAAGATGTTATCAAGAAGGATAGTAAGGACAGCGAAAAATAATTTTCAAAAAGGAGAGAAATTATGAAGCTTATCAAGAAGGATAAATAGGAAGTACGCGTGAGATTTATAATCAATGATCAATGTTTTTACTGTTTTTGATATTTTAGTTATCTATAAAGAGAAATAAAGAGGGGAAAAGTTGATAAAGATCATTTAGGAGGTAAATAATATAAGGGTGTGTTAATATTTTGTATTTTTTTTATGAATGTTATTTTTATGTTAATGTATTTTTTTCGAGTATGTTTTATTTTTTGTGAAGTTAGAGAAAATGATAATAAAATGTAAAATAAAATGGTAAGCACGCAAGAAAACTAAAAAAAAAAAAAAATAATAAAAAAAAAAAATTAAAAATCGAAAAAGTCTGGTCCGCTTGCGTGCGAAAAAGGGAGTTCTAATAAGTGTGAGATATAAACAAACGTGATAATTTATAAAGTAAAATAAAGTAAATGGGATAATAAGGGATAAAAAATATATAAACATATTTACTTTAATGAAAAAAGATGGTAACGCGGCAATTTATTGTAAATTCTTGTAAATTCTACTGGTTCTTTTTTCTTGTAATAGTAAATTTACGCGGGAAATTTACAATGAAATAACATTTAAGGAAAATTTTTAAGAATTTGGGCATCTCGGCGAAAAAAACAAAATATTTCATATGGTTAAGGGTTTCTTTTGTTTGTAAATACACGAGAAATATTGTAATTACTACAGATATTGCATAAAATATAATTTAAGTTTTAAGTTTATAGAATATTTATATAATTAATATAATTATATTATGTATATAAAGTAGATAAAGTTAAAATACTGATATGCATATTGCATATTTATATTCTACGCTCATTTTATGCATGTTATTTCATATTCTTCACATTCTTGGATATTTGTATATATATATATATATATTTATATGTTTTTATATGTTTTATATGTTTTTATATAATCCCCTCCTCGTATGTATTATATAAGAAATTTTTTTTTTTTTTTTGTTCAAGTTTATTTTCTTGTTTCCCTTTTCTTTACTCGAATATATTAATTCAAATATACTTCTTATCTTCAAATCTTTGTATATTTTCTCGATATTTTTGATAATTACTTAATATTTTTTTTTATTGATATTATCGATATTATTAATAATATTTGCTTCTTTTATCTCACGCGCCCAAAAAACTCATCGTAATTAATCCTTTTTAAGTACTTATAAGTTTCTTGTGATACGATAGTTGTTATGCAAGGGGTTTCATTTTGGTGTTGCGATTTTTTTTATAATTTTCTGCATTTTTTGCATTTTTTGCATTTTTAGTATTATTTTTTTTTTTGCAATTTTTGTATTTATAATATTTAGTATCTAATAAAATAGATATTATTTATTATTATAATATTCATTATTATAATATTATAATATTCATAATATTTAATGTTTGATCTCGAAATTTCAATTAATTATATTTAATTATATTTAATTATATTTAATTATGTTTAATTATGTTTAATTATATTGTTAAAAAAAAATCCAATAACGAATAATAATAATTTCGATTTAACTAATAATAATAATTTTTACAGCAGGTCAATAATAATTTATTATAATGATTTCGAAAATAATGTCTAAATAATTTTTAATAATTTTTATATTTTCTACTAAACCCAACTTATTTAACTGATTCAAAGCGGAGAATATCGGAATTCTAACTAGAATTATACAAGATTCATAATAAATTTGTTGTGGTTTTTCCGAGATGTTAAAAATATTCCGGGTAAATATAAAATTCATGTGTGGTGTGATCATCATCGACCTTTTTTTTTCATTCTTTAATTCGATGAAACTTTTTTTCAGAAATATTTATATCTTTCCATCCATAGAAAAAATTTATTTTTCAATAAATGCAGGAATGAATACTTGTTTGTAAGATGTGATATTATCTCTTTTAATCATCCCTTCAGGTAAAAACCAAGTCAAGATTTATCTTTGATTCACATTTATGGAAAAAAAATATTCTCATGAGTGATAATAATCACAAATTGATTTTCAATCAATCAAATTGTTGATGTCATATCACTCAATTAATTCTAAATAAGATATAAAATAAACTATATAATTTTTTTATTATAGTTTCTAGTATTATAGTCGATCTCTTTATTCTTTTCTTTATCTTCAAGATGAATTGCGCCCACAACTTAATATATATATTTTTACATGAATATTATTTCTCATTTTTACTATAAATTATTATTATAATTATAATCTTATTTTTATTATTGTTACTATTTTGTTACTATAATTATTTTATTTTTATTACTATAATTATTATTTATTCATAATTTTTGTTATCATTATTATTAAAGTTTCGTAGTAAAACATTCATTCAAATTTCCTTATTGTTTTATTTTATTTTATTTATAATATTAAAAATATTATAGAGAACATAATCCAATAATGGTGATAAAATATAAATATAAAAATGATTATATAAATGGTGATAGAAATATGATTTTCTTCTTTGAACAAAGAAACATAGAGAAAATTCATTATAGAAAGTATTATTTATTATTATTTCTTATTTACGTATTTTCATTCTAATTTATTGCATATTTCATTTAATTTATTGGTTTTCTTTGAGGAACAAAATTTTAATATTTTAAACAGTTAAACAAAAAGTAATAATTGGTTAGAGTACACTACAACTTACTCTATATATACAGTTTCATGTATTTTATGTCCAGAATATAGATCGTCGGGAATGTTCGAATTGTGATCACGTGCATAAAAAAGAATGTAAGGAGTTTTTTGCACATTTTTCGATACTTACTTTAGCTTTGTTTATAAAATTTTCGTTTTTTTAAGTTACCTCTAGGTAAACATAATTCATACTGTCATTTTGGTCAACCAATCATGTAAATCAATTCACAAAGTTTGGATGAGATGACAATAAAGAATTAATGAATAATATAAATACTTTATAAATTATTTATTAATTCCTTGTAAAATTTATTAATTACTTACAATTACTTTACAAATTACTTATTACGATGTTAAAAATATTATTTTGCATAAATAATTACAAATAATTGGATAAAAATTTTAATTCTCTTCCTTTTTTCTAAAAAAAAAATCATAGTAGTCTTTTTAAGATAAAAACTTTTAACATACTATAAATATATATTTGTAAAGATGTGAAAACACATGTGCATAAATTTTATGCAGCTGAACGGAAGATAATCTTACGGTCTCATGCACTTTATATTTAACTTTATATTTAACTTTATATATATTTATTTTTCACTTTATTTGGACTTCATTTAGCCATTATTTTTTACAGTTTATTTAATTGGCTCCAAGAATACTCCCAAACTTTTATATTGTTGTTAAAAAAAACTATTTTTAGTTGTAATACATGTAAAACTAGTTTTTAAACGCAGAATATTTGAAATTCTAATTTTTGTAAAAATATGTGTCGCGTCAAATATAAATTATTATTATATAATTATATATTAGTATTATAATAATAGTCATAATTAAATATATCTTTTATTTTAGTATCAGCATCACGTTATTTCTCTAAATTTTTACTATTTAGAAATATATATGTGCCAAACACTTTAAAAAAAGGGAATTAATCAATATAATTAAAATGATAACATAGTTAACATCTTTACTAAGCCATATTGCGCATTTGGGCATTGGGCATTTGGACATTTGTGCGCATTGAGGCTTGGAAAGTGCTGAATTTTTCTTTCTAAATATCTAAGATGTAAAGCGAAAGTGAACATAAAGTGAAAGTAAAAGTGAAAGCGAAAGTGAATGTGAATGTAAAGTGAAATGAAGTGGATGTATAGTGAAAGTGAAACATAAAATGAAAATGAAAGTGAAAGTGGATGTAAAGTGAATGTAAGCAAGTGAATGTAAAGTAAATGCAAAGTGTTATTCTTTCATCATCCGATTATCGATTATCGATAGATTTCCGTTGTACAATTTTATATGCATGAGTACAAGATGCAAAGGTACATGCAATTTAAAGGTTCTAGTATAAAATAGTTTCTATTGATCATATAATTCTATTTTTGTACAGAAAAAAAGAATTATCATCTGTTATTCTAAAAGAAGAGTTGAACCGAAATATTTAAAACTTGAATAATATCAAAATAATAATATTTTTTGTTATTTAGATGAGAGATGTTATTTTAGATTAATTATTTTAAAAAACAATAAAAGAAATATTAAAATATCATATGATTGATATAACAATTAAGTTGTTTAATATTCAAGTTATCTTTGGCTGTGTTATTTTATCGTTACATCTAAAAATAGAATAAATGGAGGATATTTTTTTTAGAAATTGATGACTATAACAGGAACGGCATTCTGCGTAAAATGCAAGCGGACATTTACGTTTAAACAGACATTTATTTAGATGGAAATGTATTACTTTAAGTGGTGTTTATATTGTCTCCTTATTGAGTTAAGTTATTTTGAGCGCATAGCAATGAATTCTCTTGGGTACATGGATGGAAATAGAAATAATAAATTAAGTAAAAATTAAATTAAAACAAATTTAGTAAATTTAATTGTTCAGTAAATAATATTCCTGTAGATGAATTTATCCCTGTTAGGCTATTATATACGGTATTATTTTAAATTCAAACAAGAAATCTGGAAAGGACCGCAGTTTTATTAGTGGAAATAGACCGCAGTTGTAGAAGTGGAAAAGTTTCAATAAATTCTTTATCAAAAGCTGAAATATTTATCAGCACAAACCATATTACCAATAGTAGAAACGCGTCACCAGTTTTATATCTTGAATTATAATTAGTATAGTATTTATTTATTCAATTGACCCAGAATCAGCAAAATGATTTATTTTATTTATTTTCCAAATTTAATAATTACACATTATTATTAGTAATTTATTATGCAAGGAACGTAAATCAAGAAAAATATGATGCGATGTAAATCAAATATTTGACAAAATAAACGGGATATGCGAAGAACCATTTTTGAAATAATAGAAAGAATAAATTAGAATAAATAGAATAATAAGAATATTTAAAATACTTAAAAATGTTTAAACTAATAACTTTAGGTCAAATATATTTTAACTATGAGAGATTAATTCAATATGTGATATTAAAAATTAACAATGGGACACTGGCACGTGGTGTAAAAGGTTTTGATAATTTGATAATTTTTGCAACAACGTAATTACTAACTACTGTATTTTAAAATAAGATCCTTGATGATGGAATTGCACAAAGCCCAGAAAAATATAATTTAATTAATATTAATTGGGAAAGAAATTTAAAAAAGAACTAGCGTTAAGATTATTTTATTTAAAAGAATTAAGCGCTAAGTTAATTAATAGGGTCAAATCCAGTTTAATTCTGAAAAGAAAAAATATTTGGGGTGTGATATCATATGTAGCTCCTGAAGTTCATCTGAAATCAAAGCTTATGTAATAGTTACAGGAATTCATTCATATCACCAAAATTAGTTACAACAGTGATTATATAATGTTGGGATACTTTAGACAGACCTACTTTTAGTAATTAAATTAAAAGACAATTTTTTTTATGGTAATTTTATACAAGTTAACTTCGAGTCATTCAAACCTAAGAATTAATTATTTTTTATATCGTTATATTTATTTTTCACAATTGTTATTAATTCATTATTTATATGTATATATATATAAATATTAGTCTTTTGCTCATTAGTCTTTTGCTCATTATTATGATTTAGCATTTTTTTAAAATAAAAACTTGACAATAATATTAATGCTATTTTATTTATAAATATTCATTTTAATTTTTATAACCAAATAAAGTTATATCAATATATCTGTCTCTTTATATGAAAAATATCATATCAATAAATATAAATAAATTGATTTATTTTATTTTATCAGTTTCATTGATTGTAAAATTAATTCAATAGTCATAATTTTGTATTATTCAATTAATATATTTGAAAATTGCTTAATTAAGATCACCAGTTGTAATTGTCACACTGGGCAAAATTTGGGTTAGAGGTTGATCAGTAATTTTGCCCAGAGATGACAATCACCACCAGTGAGATTTTGCAATACCCATTTTTTTATATGTTGGTCTTCTAGAAGGATCATTTTAACAATACTTCAAGTTTACATAATCCTAGATTATCTAACATTCCATAAAATAAATATCCTTTCCATGTTAAAAAATATAACTTTTATTTTGAAATAAAATTGATAATGTAGGTAGTAAAATGATAACGAAACAACGAGACATTGGTTCATATATGTTAAAACACTAATGTTAGATGTAATTGTCGAGGTCCTGAGGAGGAGGAAATATCTTCCATAATTTATTATTATTCAAACAAAATATGGTACGGTCCATACATATAATACTTACTTCAACTAATGCTATAGAGACAGTCAACCCTTTAATAAAAACGTGAATACAACACTAATGAATTGAATAATAACTTTTCTTCCTTCGTACTTGAAAACGTACCTATTGACTTATATAATCAAATGACAAAAAATTCCTACTAAATGGAAATTTGGTGATATAAAAGTAAGAGGGAACGCGTTGTGTATTTTATAATTTTTAATTGGTGTTATAAATTTAAGATAAGCGCGGCGCGACATACTGTATTTATTTATGGTTTATCATTTATGACTCCGTTAGTCGGTAAAAAAAATTTTTTTTAAGGTAAGCAGAGCAGATGGCAATTAAAGCAGGATTGATATTATATTATATCTGGAATTTGGCGTGATGTTCATCCATTTATTATTGTAAAGAAAAATCAGTCGAAGCTAATTTTGATATTGAGTTGAGAATTACACAAAGGTAAGATTTATTAAATCAATTTTTTAAATTTTTATTTTTTTTTATGATCTAAAAAAAAAAAGGATAACAATTTATTTGTTTGAACATTCAAAGTATTATTGGATATTAATATAAACAGCAGATAAAAATTTAGGATTCAATGTACATTGTTATTCCAGATTATCAAAATATTAAATAAATATCTTTATTTTATGAGATAAATGATTAATTGATGACTGTGGATGATAGAAGAATATATATATATATATATATATGTTATATATATATGTTAAAAAGAATATATATATGTTATATAAGGTGAATTGATAATACATATAAGGTGAATTGATAATACATATAAAGTGAATTGATATCAATAATACTTACATTATAAATTAATAAATTAATTATAAAAATAAAGTTGGTAAAAAAATAGATAAGTAAATAAAGGTTGAAATATACAAAATAATTAAATTTAATATAATAAATTCAAGAAATTTAATTATATGAATATGTAAAATCAAATTTATAATAAAATACAATATTTTAATTTATGACACTTTTTGATTTTCCTTTGATATCAACTTTTATTTCCGGTTGTCTTTCATCATCTAAACTTTTTCTTTGTTCTTCATGATCCGTAATTTTTCCTTTAGATAATTGTTGTTGCCATTGATGTTCCCATTGATGTTCATTTTCGTTCTTTCTTTTCCATTTTAATTGAGCCTTTTCAGATCTTAATAATACCCTTTTCCTTTTTTCGTTATTGTCAATCCAAGTTAATAAATAATTTTTAATTTCACTATGTCCACTATAACCATTATGAGATCCTCTTCTTCTTAAGAAACCTGGGATAATGTTTATTCTCTCACTTCCTGTAATTTTTTCTTGATTTGTAACACCACATTCTTTTAATGCAGCTAATATACTCTCTCGTTCACTCAATTCATAAATTCTTTCCAATAATATTTTCACCATATCATATCTATTTAATTGAACTGCGTAAACTAAAACATTTAAAGGTTTGTTAGGAATAAATGATGTTTTAATTTCTGGAATATTCTGAATATTTTGTTCAATTAAAAAATTTGATGAAGTATAATCTGATGTTGGTGACGTTGGAGAAATAGTTGACTGTGATGAAGTTCTTAAATACGGTTTTAATATTGATAAAGGTATATCTTGAGCAGTTAACTTTGACGTTTGTTTTACTGGTGATGATGGAAATTTTAGAGTTGTGGATCTTGGTTTAGAATATGATTTGGAATTATCTTTTGTTGAAATATATTTAGGAGTAGAATTTTGTGTATCAGGTGTAATGAATTTCAATGATGTTGGAGATTTTCTTGTATTCATTGTAGTCATTGTGGTAGGTTTTGAAGAATTTGATGAACTTTTAAAATTAGTACTACTACTACTATCAGTTCTTGCAAGTCGTGATATATTACTATCCGTTCTTGCGTGTTGTGATTTTATTTCAAGAATATTTTCATCTTCAATTCTACCAAATCCACCAACTCCGGATCCAGTAACAAATTCATCGGAAGAGGTTGTTTCGATAGGATCATCATATAATAATAATTCATTGTCATCAATATATTTTTCGTCATCCGTTATCATTTCTACAATATCATTATTTTCTTCATTATTTTCCTTATTTTCATTAAATAATTCATTACCAAAAATACCACTCTCTTGTTCTCTTTCATTTAATTTTCCTACATCTATTCCCCATTTCAAAAGTAATTCCAAAATTTTCTTTTGTTCATCAATTTTCAAATTTATATTTATATCTACTAATATCCATAATAAATTTTTCAATTTTCGACCAGGTATAACTGTTTCTTGATTAATATTTCCACCATTTTCAATTAAAATTTTTAATATTTTATAAACCTTTTTAAATGGACCACTATTATCATCAAATCTAGTAGCAAGTAATGTATAACCAAGTGGTGTCCCAATTCGATTATTAGCTAAATTTGGGTTAGCTCCATTTTGAATTACAAATTCTATTATATCTGGAGTAAGATAAGGATGCCATTTAAATATTAAAGAATTGAGTAAAGTATCTCCAGTGATTGTTTGTGAATTTATGTCTAAACCTTTTGCGAGTAAAAATTTTAAACATTGTTTAAAGTAATAACCATTGGATGAAGATGAACGAGGAATTAAATCAGAGAGAAGGGAAGTATTACAAGCGAGAAAATTAATACAAGTTCCAGAAGTATAAGAGTCAATTGAATGAATATTTGCTCCAAGATTAAGAAGGTAGGTATAAGTTGGAAGAAGGATATGAGCTGGACAGTACATTGTCGCTTCTATTACTAAAGCTTCCAGAGGTCTTCGATAACTATTATTTATTATTGATTGTAAGAATTCAAAATATAAAAATTAAATAAGTAAATATAATAATTAAATAATTAAATAAGTAAATATAATGATTAAATGTAAAGAATATAATACAAGATATATATTGAAATATATTGAAATATTAAGTATATTAAAATCTTTACCTATTTCTAGGTCCAGATATTTCCTGGACATTATCTAAGATCTCTTTACCATCATTTTTAACATGCCATCTAATTCCTTCGAAATCACCAACTCTTGCGTGATAAGCTGCGAAACATTTTTGTGATTGCAAAGTCCATCGATTATTATTAAATAACATTTTACATCTATTACCGTAAACATCTTTAATGAATTTTATGATAAATCGATTATTAATAATTAATATTATTATTAATATGATGTATGATAAAAATAAAATAAAATAAAATAAAATAAAAAAAATATAAAATAAAATAAAATAAAATAAATAAAATAAAATAAAATAAAATAAAATAAAATAAAATAAAGAAATTACTTACATTTATTTGTTTGATCTTTAATTGAATCATCGTCTCTAATAACCGGATGTATGACGTTAACTTTATAAAATAAATTAAAATAAAATATTATAAAAATAAGAAATGATAATTACAATTATATCAATTATTATTTTTTAAAATATTTTAAATATTTTAAATATTTTAAATATTTTACTTTTTACCATTATCAAACGTATTCGTCCCATTCATGGGTAAATCATCGTAATTATCGAAATCATCGTAATCAACTTTAAAAGATAAAAAGATAAATAATATATTATATATCAAAAATAAAATTTATCAAACATTATTAGAAAGATTAACAAGATTAAAATGTAACTAACCTGAATTTATAAGAGTCCAACCTGAAGGTAAATTTTCATCATCTAATTCATTATCGCCTACATAAAAATAAATTAAATTAATTAATCCAACGACATTCAATATAATTATTATAAAATAATAACTCCTCAATAAAATAATTATAATAATTATATCATTAAGCGTTATTCATATTTTCCCTTTATCGAAATAATAAATTCTTTTCTCATCTCCAATTCCTTTTACTAAATAATAATTAATAATTAATTCCCAAATAATAAATTAATTCCAAATAATAATTAATTCCCAAATAATAATTAAATTCTCAAATAATAATTAATTCCCAAATAATAATTAATTCTTAAATAATAAAATCTCCTTTAATTTCCCTCAAAAAAGACTTAAATGACTTTAAAAAAAAATATTATTATTCCCAAACAAATAAATATTCTTTATTAATCTATCACTTTTGTAAATAGTATTGTAATTATCAAAAAATAAAAAAAAAAGCATGAATGAAAAAAATTAATCAAACTACTCTAGGAATATATTTTATAAATATTTTTCTATAAACATATTAATCTATTGTAAGTTATTGTCCTTTATTTATTTATTTTTTTTTTGAAAGAAAATTATCCACAAAGAATTGTCTGTTATTTAAAAGATTCTATTTTCCCCCACATACATTACATTATATAAAATATTTCTATATCTATAGAATGTAACATTTCATACCTTCTTCGCTACTTTCACTCATTGATTCATTATCCTTTCGTGAATTCTAAAATTAAAATCAATCAAAAATTGAAATTTCATTATTCATCAAATTCTTTTTCTTTGGAGAAAATCATTTTTAATAATAAAAATAATAATAAAAATTCAAACATACCCGACCAGATAATTTCTTTATTAATGATTTAGCTTTATTTCTCCATTTTTTGCTTTTTGACTTCTGGTGAAAATTTTCATTTTTCTGTTAATTCATGTTAAATTTTGTGTTAAAATTCATGTTCATATTAAAATCTAAATTTTAACCCCATTTAAACACCCAAATTAAATTTTGGGTTAAAACTTGTTGAATATTCATGTTCATGTGAAGAATTAATGTTGCACAATTTGTCGTATATCACATGTTATAAAAATGAAATAAAAAAGAAATAAAAATTAATAAAATTACTTGCCTGATTTATTCGAGGATTCACCATTGATTCTAATGGTTTGTTTTTTGCATTTAATTCTATATAATAGAATAGTTAATTAGAAATTAGATAGAAATGAATATAATAATTTCAACACTCAAAAAAAAATAAATAAATAAATATATATAGATAAATACCTTCACTTGGTTTATTATCTTCATTAATTACTTCATCCTCTTCATTAATCACATCACCCTCTTCATTAATCACTTCATTCTCTTCATTAAGTATTTCTATTCATAAAATAAATATTTATCTCAACGTTCTTCAATATTCTTCAACATTATATATAAATAATTAAATTACCTTGTAATATGTTGTCATCTGAATCCAAACTATTTCCTGTTGTCTCTACAATTTCTAAATATAAATAGAACCCATAAATTAATAAAAAAAATTAACAAAAAAATTAAATAATTACGATAAATACCTTGATATCTTAACCATAGCTCAGCAGCCATCGCATCATTTCTAAGTTCTGCTAAGTCTATTTCCGATGCTCTTGATCTTTTAGGTTCTATTCAATCAATTAATAAAAAAAAATAAATAAAAAATAAAAATAAATAAAAAATAAAATAAATAAAATAAAATAAAAAATAAAATAAAATAAAATAAAATAAAATAAAATAAAATAAAATAAAATAAAATAAAATAAAATAAAATAAAAGAATTAACCTATTATTTTCCCTTTATCAAATTCTCCAAATCTTATTCCCCATTCACCACCTCGACTCATTTTCTTCATTAATTTCCCATTATTTTCTAATAAAATATTTAATTCTTTAATGACAACTTCAATTGTTGGTCTTATATTAGGTTCAGTTTGCCAACATTTATTATATATTCCATAATATCCATTTGGCGTATCCTTTACCGCTTGTTCTCTTACACCTTTTAATATTCTATTAATTAATTCTTCACTACGTTCAAGTGTATTACTTGTATTATCACTGCTTATACTTCTTTTATCTTTTCCAGTATAACTTTTATTACTTCGTTCACTTGATCGTTCACGCTCTAAACTTATTTTCTCTCCAATTCCTCCACCAATCATTTGTATTCCCATTCTATCATTATCATTGTAATTATTACGATTGCTATAAGAACTAAAAGGTATTCTTCCACTGGATATTTCCCATAATATTACACCTAAACTATAGATATCAGATTTTGTATTTTTTGTATAAATATTTGGTTCACGTAAATATTGGGGATCAGTATAAGGTATGAAACGTGGTTCAGTGTGTGCATATATAACTGATGAGTAAAACACATGACTGCAGATACCAAAATCACTAAGTTTCGGATATGATTGTTGAAATAAGATATTTCGTGAGTGCTAAATTTAAAAACGTTAATAATATTATCATTATTATTAAATAATATTATCATTATATTAAGATGAGATTATTAATTGTAAGAAAATTTAAATTTACCAAATTCCCATGTATAATACCATTTTGATGTAAGAATTCCAATCCTTCGGCAATTTGTTTTCCTAAAGTACACTTTTCTGTCCAATTCAAACGTTTAAAATTTCTTGTCAAATAATCTTGAAGATTACCATCTTCAGTATATTGCATTACTATAATATAGAAATCGTTTTCTGTTTCTATAATAAAAAAAGATAAGATTAATAAATAATGAGTATCATGATTAACCAATGAAATGATAAGATAAAAGATTGATTTTAAATGATAGATAAAATTACTTTGACTTAATCCTGAAATTCTTATAATCTTTTCATTGATATCCACTTTTAAATGTAATTTCAACTTTATTAAATAAATAATTAATAATAATTAATAAAATAAGAAATAATAATAAATTAAATAATTTGAAATAATCAAAATAATGAAAAAAAAAAATCAAAATAAAAACCTCATTAACAAAAGCTTCTCTTGTCTCCTCTGATAAATCTTCCACATATTCTAATTCTTTAACTACTACACGTTTTCTCATTTTCTTCCATTGAACTGTTTTAATGAAACTAGTAATTCCAGATTCACTCTTTTCCTCTATTCGTTCATCCTCAAATTCTTCATATGGAATAAATTTCAATCTACGTTGTTGTACCATTTCATCTAACCATTTTTGCCTACTTTTTCCGTTCGTATTTTGTGACGTAAAACTATTATTTGTATGATGTGAAATGGGGCTAAATATGTGACCCGACGATGGTGATGGAATATTACTAGATGATGAAATAATCGTATGATGAGTATTTGATTTTTGTGGTAATGTTGAAGGTGAAATACTGTGTTCACTACTTTTACTGCTATTTTTACTTTTAGCACTATTGCTTCCGGATTTGTTTGATTTGTTTGATTTGTTTATAATGTTCATTTTTTCTTTCTTTCTTTTTTTTTAAAAAAAAAATAAATATATATATATATATAATTTTAAAATAATTTTAAATTTCTAAAAATGATGATAATAATAATAATAATAATAATAATTTTAAAATCTAATTTTTTAATTATTTCTTATTAATTTCAGGTAAAAGGATTTTTGATAATAATCGGTGATATAGGATAGAGAGAAGAGAAAGGATTGGATTAATGTATAAAGTATAATGGATGATTATATATGATTATCATCGCATATAAATTTTAAAATAAAGTTAAAAAAAAAAAAGAATAAAGTAAAAAGATAATAAAAATAATCTAAAATAATCTAAATAATCTAAAAAAATATAAATAAAAATAGAAATAAATAACCCGGGAGTTTAGATAATTATAAATTACATATATAGAAAAACAAGTTCTTATTAATATAATAGAACTTTTTTTTCTCGAAAGGTAATTAATAAAGAATTTATGTTTAAAGAATATCAAAGAACATTTGTATAGAATACTTATAAATAAAGATTATGCGGATACTTTAAGGATAATAATGTATTATGGATAATATATGGGTAATATATGAATAATGTAAAAATATTATATGAAATAATGTGTAGATTGATATATATTTAGTAAAGTACAATTTGAAACAAAATTATGATAATTCTTTCTAAAATAAAATAAAGCTACAATGTAAAAAATTACAATATAAAAACTACACAGTAGTTCGAAAAAAAAAAATTCTAGAAATTTCTATATACGGTATTTTTATTAAATAAAATAAAATTGTTCCAAATAATAATTTAATAAATTTATAAATTAATAAATTAAAATCAATAAGAATTTCCAAGAATCAAAAAAATAAAATAAAAATAAAATGGATCTTACAGAAAGATGGAGAAAAAAAAAAAACATAAAGTACGCGCGAAGAAATATAAAAAAAAATGTGTGGGACGTTTTATGTACGGGTGTTTATTATCTTATGTTACACAATTAATACAATTATCCTACCAAGAAAATAAAAAAATCGTAATACGGAATCTATATATGTATTATTTATTTTGAGCATAATGAAACTCATTATTGGTGTCATTGTTGTTGTGATAAAAGAAATTGATTTGTGTGAATGAAGATATACAATAACAATATTTATTATATTTATTATATTATATATATATTATGTAAAATATAAAATAAATTTAAAAATAAAATAAAATAAATATAAAATAAATTTAAAATGAAATTTAAAAAGAAATTTAAAATAATTTAATTTAATTCTTCACTCAAAAAATCTATCTGTTATTCTTTATAACTTTAATAACTAGTCGATCAATGTTCTAAATTAAACTAAATTAAACTATGTTCAGGAATTATGTTAAATTATGCATAATCATTACCTTTACTGCCTTTTATTACCTTTTACTACCTTTATTATTTTAACTATCTTAATTATCTTAGCTGTGCTGTGCATATACTCTAACTTAGACCACTTACATAAAATTCCCTGGCATTCATGTGATCTTTCTCATAAATGGAAATTATTTTAAAGAAAAAAAAAATAAAAATAAATTATCAGGTTGGAAAACAATTATGATAATTGAATGAATCTAATTACAAAGGTAATAAATAATAATATACTGCATATGAAATAGTTAAATGAAATCCTCTCTCTTTTATAAACTTTTTTTTCTCAATAGAATTTTGTAAATTTGGCAAAACATGCATAATAAGTTACCCAGCGTAATTCCTTTGCATTAATGTCACATCACATAATGTTACATGAGACACCTAGCTATTAAAACATTCTCCGGGGTGTCGCAGGAAACGCCACCCGCACTTCCATTCTTCAATTACCCCCTTTATGTAATGGTTACACGGTATTTATGAATCCTAAATTTTGGCTGAAAAAACGTTTAGAAATAATTCCCTTCAGATGTTTCCATAAATATCCTGAAATTAATTATGGAAATATTATAATAACATTAACATTCAATAAGATTGATTGATTGATTTAATGGAAAACCTAAAGTATATTTTAATAACTATTCCATTTATTTAACTTATTACATAAATAATGTGTTAAAAATAAAATGTTAAAAATAAAATTTAAAATTTAAAAATTTATGAGGAATGAATGTTTTAATTACAATATTCCTAAATAATTAGATTTCCAACCTAGTTAGAGTTAATAAAGTTAATAAAATGGAATTATCCAGTTATACCAGTGAGTTCTTCTTTGAGGGGGATAATAAGCATCTGCAAATGCTCTATACAATCGAAAACCATTCGCCGCTAAAAATGCTATTCTATGTGCAAAAATAACAATTTTTTCTTTTTCTTCTTTTTCTCTATGAGATTCATTTGTTTCTTTGATTTCTTTTGGATTTCTTGCCAGGCAAAGTATACAAAAATTGCATTGGTTGTAAACGAAGTGACACATTCAAATATATCCACGCGGAATGTAGCCATGTTTCTATTTGATATAATTTTTTAGAGATTATTAAGAGATAATATTGATATTAGAGACAATATTTTGCTTAATAGTTATGAATTAAAAAAAAAAAAATCAATTATCGCATACCAACAAAATTTGATGAATTTAATTATTTATTAAAGAAAAAAAGAATTGATTCCTTAATTTGAGTTGATATTTAGTCACACTTAAAGCCACAAATGATTTTAAACAAACTTGTTTTTTCCTCATTAACTATTTGTTCATATCATGATCAGTAAGGAAAATCTTAACCTGCACAGATTCATATCCTGTGCCTGCAGGGGGGCAAATGTTTCATTTTTGATAGACTTATGGTTATTTTGATATATAAGATATGCGTGAAAAAGTGGTTATTTTTTGATATACCTTTAATTATTTATTTGTAGATTCATCAAAAAGATAACTATTTTGTCACATGAAACTTTGGTATATTGAAAAAATAACCATAGATTTGTCACGTGAATTTATTGTGATCACCTGCTAGGCTATTGACCAATGAAATTCGGAGGGCGGGAGCTTACGTAGAATTTCGTATGTAAAAAAAAAACATTTAAGGTCGTGAATATAACATCAATAAATAAAGATAATAAATAAAATAAATTATTTTAGTCAAGTTTAAAAATATTCATCTCAAGTTCAAGCTTGCTTTACGAAACTTGAAAATGGGGGGTTTTGTCAAAAGTATTAAATTTGTAATGAATGATTGTTATTATGAAAAATACCAAATAGCTCCAAGTTAGTATAGCAAAAATTAATATCCAAGTACTTTCATACTTGCTGAACAACTTAACATAGTCGTTTGAAGGTCAATACTTTGACGAAAAAATAAATATATATATTGTATATGAGTGTGCTAATTTTCACTGGGGGGAAATTTCACCGTAGGCAGATTAAATAATTCCCCTAACCCTAACCCTACCAACATTAACTTAATTCTGTCCACCGGTTAATTTTCCCTCCGGTTAAATGTAGTTTTTTTCTATATATATATATATTGCTCTTGAGAAAAACGTAATCCGTAGCGAAAATTTAATGTCGAAGTATTATTATACTTATTGAACAACTTATCTTAATGAGTAAAGGTAGTTTACTTTAATCTCAAAGTTCTAGAATTACTCAAAAAATCTCTGAATTAATAATTGAATGAAAACTATATTTACTTATTTTGACCAAAATACTAAAAATACAATGAAAAATCCTTTATACAAAAATCTCTGAATTTAGTTGAACGAAAACTATATTTAGTTACATATTTGACCAAAGTGGAAAAATCTTTATACAAAAAAGTTTTCATTATGGTAAAACATAATAGTGTGCATCTGAATGTTATCAAAAATAATCCCAAAAACCTAAAAATACCTAGATTGAATAAATTATTTAGGATAAGAGTACCTTGGGTCAGGAACAACTAGGTAAATTTGTAATAGATTATCTTTCACATTTTATACATATTTTGAAAATAGCGTGATGTCAAATCAGTCTAATTGGGAAAACGTGTGGAAAGTATAAATGGAGGTCGGATGATGTGAATGTATGCGTTGAAATTATTTCACTCTTGAGAAAATGCGAATGGAAGAATGAATGTGAATCATAAATGTATGAATTGAGCATGTTTTTCCATCCTTTGATTAATTTTACCATATACAAAACGATATAAAATGAGATATATAAAACGGTATAAAAGGATTCGGTACTATTTACCTTTTAAGAATCATTCGAATTAATCCTTTAAAATTAGAAAGATGATCTAAAAAAGATTATGCATATCACTTCTGTAAAAATTTCTTTATTAATATTAAACGTATATTTAGCGGTTCTAAATTTAAATTTTAAATTTCTATATAAATTTCGGGATTTCGAGATTCAATAATGTTAAAAATATTTTATTTTTTAAAAGTTCAAAAAAATTTTACAACTTTTCCTCTAATTGTTGAAATTTGAAACATGAAATCACTATTACTTCCAATCTTGATAATATTTGGAACCTTATATTTCACAACATTTACAAATGGTACACCAATAAGAAGAGATGATAAACCACCCCGAACTGCAGTTGTAGAAAGTGGCGATATGTTTTGTATATTCCTTCCGAAAGATTACGGAGGAAATATTGGAGAAAGTGAATCTACTGCTATAGCAGCATGTACTCATGAATCACCAAACGCATACATTCTTCCTGCTGGATTTATTGTTTCGGCACATTTTAAAGAAGATACTGGATATGTACAAGTCACTGGTGTAATGAATGGAAGTATTTATGGATTATCACCTACTGATAGTGGTGGTCAATATGATATGAAAGCTCCTCCAAATTCAGTGTGTGAAGGTTATAGTAAATTTGTAAACTTGGTTGAACCTGACGTTAATCATTATTGCATTCGCTGTTGTAATGATACAAGTAAATGTGATACGGGTGATAGTGAAAAAGGTTGTGAATATGTTATTCCTGGAAATTATTCGGGATAGATTTATTATTAATTATCTGTCACTTTATATTATTAAATTATATGTATAATAACGATTTTTAATTTTTTTAATACTTTTAATACTTTAATGAAATCTGATGGGGTCTGACCCAGTTTCGATAAACTAGAGAAGTTATGTTGCAACTTATGCAATTTTATATAATAAAGCCCATAACGAGGCCCCCGATGTTAAAAAAAAATCACAGTTGAAAGATTTTTTTGGCTCACCTTTCGGCCTTTAAGCAAAAATTATACTTTGCCAAGCCAATAAAAGTCCGTCACCCGATTAACTATCTACTAAACAAAATAAAAACACATGAATTGATGCCAAAACCCATGATCTTTTACTGAACTGATTATCATCTTTGTCGATTGAATCCAATCGTGCACCTTTTTAAATTGGCTGCACAAACATATAATAAATATAGAATATAAAAAATATTTTTTATTTCATTAAGACAAATATTTTATTATATATATTACACCTTCTGATATTTATTTATTTACAATCATTCTTAGATTTTGATCATATTGTATAAGCATTCCTTCTCAAACTGACAGATGAGAAAAAGTTGCTGCAATTGCAAAAATTTCATAACTTGGATATTGATTTTTTCAAAAGAAAACTCTTTCCACAATCACTTGTGTCAAATAATCCTGTAGTTGAAAAACATAATTTTTTTACTTTTATACATTTATAAAGTTTATTTCTTTACATTATTTTTATTCTTTAATAGGTAGAAAACGTAAATACAATACTTCTGGTAACAATAAAATAATAATAATCAAGAAGAGTATTTTTCAACATTTTATTTTATTTTTTTGAAAAAAAAATTAACTCAAAAATCAAATTAAATTATATATTTGCGTACTAATTAAAAACATTTATTAAAAAAAGAAAAATAATATTAAATCTATAATCTATATAACAAAAATATAATTCAAATATATGTATTTATACATTTTTCTATAATAAAAAAATTTTGTATTTCCAATCAACCATTTATTTAGGTAGCTTAGATTTTTTCGATCGATTTTTTGGGATTCGTTTCCCACATGAATCAAAATATCTTCTTGATTAGCTCACATCAAATAACCCAACAAAAGTTTGTTAATTATTATCAAAAAATTTGGATTACCAAATAAAATTAGCTATTTGTGTATATGCGTCTGGTCCTTGGAAAAAAAAACACTTGCAATTACCAGAAAAATAGTTATAGTAATGAATATAACCTTACAAGGAAAAGAAATAGTTTGTCTACTAGAATAAGAAAATTGTTCTTTTAATTTACTTTTAATAGCATGAACAAGATATGTTTTAAAATCAGCTATTGCTTCTGAAAACAATGAATATAATCCTTCTCGCTATACATTTTACTTTTGAGACCTTACAAATTGCACATCCATATTTTTGTAAAGTAGATGGTGAATGAGGTTAGATAAGAGCAATAAAAGTACAAAAGGAATTGAACTGTTGCTTTTAATACTTTTGCTTGCCTACATAAATTATGCGCTGAGACAGTTAGTTAGTCGTTAGAGCGGACAAGGGAATTTGGTTTGACTACATTAATAAATATGATAGACAGGTACCAATACAACTTTGAAAAGCCACATCGTATTAAATAAATCCCCGTTTTAAATGCATTTAATTAAACTATATATGGCTACATCATTGCACATTGCATAATACCTTTATTATTTCGAATACAAATATAAATGTATGGACATTATAAAATAATAATTTTTTTTGTCCACCATGAATAATTTTAAAATAAAAAAAAGACAAATATTTTATTCTTTTGTAATATTGACAACCTTCACAATTTTCTTATGTTTTTTTATTACACCTTCTGATTATTTATTTATTTATAATCGTCCTTTGGGATCTTATAATAGCACTTTAGGTTTTGACCACATTTATTGTATAAACCTTCCTTCTCGTTCTGACAGACGAGAAAAAATTGGTCTAATTGCAGAATATCATAACTTGGATATTGAGTTTGTTGAAGCAATTAACAAAGATGATGCAAAAACTCTCAAACACTACTTATCGGATCTAGCACCACCGCACAAAGCATGTTACGCCAGTCATTATAAAACTTATGAATTAGTTGTATCAAATAATTATGAAAGTGCATTAATTTTAGAAGATGATGTAGACTTTGAAGTTAATATCAAAGATTTCTTAAATGAAACTCGATTATTTTTACCAAATGATTGGGAAATGTTTTATTTAGGAAATTGTGCTTGGGATACATCAGATATAATTTATTATAATGGAGCAGATTATGGATCCGACCTTATACTTTCTAAATCTCTTCGTCCTGCTTGTTCTCACGCATACGCTGTTTCTTTAAGGGGTGCAAAAAAGTTATTGGAAATACTTGTAAATGTATCAGAACCTGTTGATGTAGCATTAATTGACTTGATGCTTGCGGATAAAATATTTTCACTTTCTTTATTTCCTTCAATTATCAATCAATGGAAATCTAAAGATGATCCATCTGACATTTCTCCTGGTTCTCAAGATGAACCTCATAATTTAAAAAATTCCACTTTAGAATTATTTGGATACAAACGAGTACCTTATTAATACTTTTATTTTTTCTTTATTTTTATTAAACTATTTATATGTAACTTCAATATAGAATTCATTTAATATTTTTTAATTAATTATTTTTTTCTAAAATAAAAGCAAAGAAAGAAATTAAAAAATAATAATCAAATAATCAAATAATCAAGGAAATAAAAATGACAAAAAGATGGTTTCAAACATTTGGTTGATTTGAAACTTAATTCAATTTTTAAGTCCGTTTTTTTTAAAAAAAAATATTTAAATGATTAAATATTTTATTATTAATTTATTATTTAAATATTTTAATTATTAGTTATTATGTAAATACTTTAATTATTAATTTATTATTTATTTATAATTTTCGAAAATAATTAGTTATAGATTGTATTACGAAATATTATAATAATATACAGTGGTGTGCAAAAAAAATGGCAATTTTTTTAAAAATTGATCATCAAGTGTAACTAACTCAATTTTG